>JAAWXA010000061.1:1632150-1689137 GCA_038090715.1 Florisuga fusca | reverse complement strand
TATATATATATATATATAATTTATTTTTTTTTGGTATTGTCCTTGATGCATTTTTAGAATATAGTTTGCAATAACTGCAAAAAGTACTACTTTATAGCAGTCATAAAGAAAAACTGGCACTGCCATCTGATGACATGACCCTGTTTGGTTTGGTACCTATCTATTCCAAGCTGATTGAACACAGAGTAGTGTCAGAACATCCCTGGTAATTCAGCAGAGCTTGCAAGCATGTGGGCAGTCATAAAATCAGTTTAATTAGATATATACACTGATGATCTGGGTCCACAGTTATCACCTGTCTAAAACTGGCAAAAAGTTAAATTATCTGCTGCTATATTAGGTGCTTGATCAAACAGAAATACTTTTGTTGTCTCTTCATGTACACCAAAACTCCAGCAGAGGAGGGTACTACTTTTTAGTCTTGTCATTGCAGAAGGAAAGTAAGCTTTGCTTGTTCTACTTTTGCATGTCTTTGAGCCAAAAAATTCACAGCATCAGTGGCTTGTTAAAAGATTTGTGATCTCCTTGGCTTAAATAATAAAAGGCAACAATAACATCTACAGCTTTACAAGTAAAATACTTATTGCATCCATTAATAATGACTTTTTGCATCTACTGAGTAACCAAATAAGGATGCCAAAGATGAAATTTTAAAATCCTGAAGTGCAATTCAACACCTTCCCTGACAATGGCTACACTGCCTCCTTCTCATTTAGCCGAGAGCCACATGCTGGCACAGAGCACTGCAAGGCACTGTAACAAGCAACCAGATTATGGGAACAAGAATATGAAAAAATAGATTTTACTGCTATTTCTCACAAAAACAACCCCCACAAAACCTAAAATTGTCTTTAGCTTAGGTCTACACAAGACTGTACATAGTTTCAAATGAAGATACATCAGTCTTTACTGTTTGCTGTTCAGGGTCAAGGTCATCACTTAGCTGGGAATTAGGAAGTAACAAACTCTCAAACTTTTACTTGAATGGAATTTTACAAATACCAGCATATTTGGATAAATCTGGTTTTGTCACTGAGTTCTGTGACATTGTTTTTCTTCTTAAGCAATAAGCACTGTACTTCAAATTTTGTCATTGTTTTTTTCTTACCAATGTTCTACTTATATACAGGCTAGTAAAAATTTAGGGGCTTTTTTCTTTGTGTATGTGTGTTTTGAAAGAGTCCCTTAACATTAGAGCTATGAAGATGTGATTGTTATCAGTAAAAATGCAAAGAACATTGTTTTGGTCATGTTAATGTAAAAAAAAAAAAAAAAAAGGAAAAGCAATATATTTACACTTTAATATTGTATCATATAAATAGACATCTATAGCTCTGCATACATTATTAATAGGAGTTTATTGCCTGCTTTATTGGTTTCACTACTGCTTCTCCTCTTGGGAAGCCATGTAAAATACAAAGACTGCACAAATACCCACATTACAAGAGCCACTATGTGCAAAGCAAATACAATTGCACAAGTACAAATATTCACTTGAGTCGTTTCCTGCAATTCACATAACATAATAACAAATAGTCCATAAATGCAATCCCCCCAGCTACTACTGTTATTCCAAGTATTTTATGTTGTTATCTAGGATGCTTGTGCTTCTATTAAAATACTGAACAAAATTTTATTCCTGTATTTTCTGGCAAGAAAACCGATTTCTTGTTGAGAAGCACAAAGCATTCAGTAGTTTCCTGAACCATCAAAACTGTGCAGTGGATCCTGACACTGAGTTTCTCTCCTGCTCTCGATGTTTAAGACTCTAACAAAGGAAGTGTCAGTTGTGTAAAATACATGTGAAAGTAAAACTCTGGAAACAACTTTATTTTCAGAAGTTAACCTTGTGTGAGCCACTGATATATTGTCTTATGAAAAGTTGCTAACCTATAGACTCTCATAACTGATGTCAGTCAGGTCACCAGCTCAGTCATCCCCATTCCGAGTGTTTTCAGAGGTCTGGGTCTTTGTTTTTGATTATAAATTTTGGTTGAGAAGAGAACAGATGCAGTGCTTGTCTAGGTGCTGAATATGTGAGTTGGTGATTCAAACTGGAAATATTGTACAGCCTCCTGTGTGGGAATAATGGCAAGGAGATGGGTTGTGCAGCGTAAGGGAATACCCTGTGCAAACACCTCCAGGCAGGGTCACACTTAGCAAGCTGCTTCTGGGCAGATGCAAGCTCCCATTTGGTGCATCAGCCTGGAAGACAGACAGTGTGGACTATTACAAGCAAATACTTCCATCCTGCAGTCGAAAACATTAAACTTAGTTTTTTAGTTTCCTTTCCTTTCTCTCTTTTGTTGCCCCTCTTTTTAACCCACATGAAATAATAACATCTTATTGGAATATTTTAGCTGAAGTCTTGAAGAAAAAAACTTGGGTTGTTGAAGAACTGATAGTGAGGAAAAGAGGCTGAAATATGGGTCTTTCAGACAAGTGAGGTGTGATTTTAATACTAGATAACAGCACAAAGCTGTTTCAGCTGAGGCCAAGTGAAGGAGAAGGGCCGCTGAAAGCCCTGGCTTCAGAGAGCACTCTGGAGGTGTCAGTGGTACAGATACCAATTGTTCCTCTGCTACAGCATCCTGCAGGTTCCCTGGCAGCTGCTGCATACAGTACATTCCTGTTAGGGGACTGGGATGCTCCAGCAGTTTTTCTTTGTGACCTCTTCACTGTAATTACAAAAGGCACTTCAGTGTTGCCCCAGGACTTCTATCAGTGTTCTCTCATTCTCTAGAAATGTTTTATTAGGGGCGTAGGGGGGTTTTGGTTTTAATTTTTTTTTAAATTTTCTCCTACATTTAAAGTTTTCCAGTCTCCTCTCACACATGCCATGCAATATCCCTTCTGTTCTTTCTACTTTATTCCATTTGTGACTTTCTGATTGCCTGCTTTCTTCTTTCCTGCACTAAATTTACAAGTGTTTCTTTTGGGACAATTTATGATACTTTTAGGACCAACTGGTCAAGCTAGTTTTGAAGTCCTTTTGTATGTTTAAATTTTGGTAGCTCCTCATTCACTTGGCTTTCCTTTGGTTCTCTTCATGCCAGTTCACCACACCTATGATGTTTTCTTGCAACTCTTCTCCGGGTCCCTGGCCCATCCTCCTGTGTACTGCCTTGGGGATGCTCCCATCAATCAGTGTTTATGCAGGTCCTGCTGGGCTTGCCACAGGCTTGTCCCAGAAACTCTCTGCAGGCTCCACAAGTTGAAGGGCTGCCTTGTGAAGTGCCCTGTCTTCCAAGGAAAACTTCCAAGTCCTGCCCTCTTTGGTCCCTTTGCTATGGCAGCCATCACAGCAGTATTTCCGACTCCTGTCACCTTGTTTTGGAAAGGCAAGCTACTGGCTTTCTCAGGATTTGGAAAGGTGGCTCCTTTCTATGGCAGATCTTTCAACATAAAAGGAGCTTTCTGTAATAAAACAGAAACAGAGAAGAGCTTTATAAAGGTCTCTGTGAGTCTGACACTTTGTGCTCAGGAGCAAGTTTTCTGACTTCTCCATTCCTACCCCTGTCAGGATCAATAAGCCTCTCTTACCTGACATGAGCTTTTATTGCCCTTGACTGCTCTCCATTTATAACAAGGTTAAATCTTCCCCTCTGTCTGTGCTTTATAGCAATATACAATTTAGAAAACAGTGCTTCCATTGAGCACAATAAAAGCAGACAAATTTGGTGTGGTTGTTGGGGCTTTTTGGGTTTCTTTTCCCCTTACACCCCCAGCAATAGATCATCGAGTGGGTGCAGCTTAAACTTTTCCTTGTTCTGACATGCAACAATTATCATTGTAACAGGGAAATTACAGGAGAATCAGCTGTTCCTGCTCAAAACAGAGACAGCACAGTGCAAGTCTCTTGTGTTTAGAGTTCTGCCTACACAAAAGGGAAAAAAAAAAAAAAAATATTTTAAATGATTCAGTGGATAATTTTGTTGGTGGCTTTTTGTTTTGGTTGTGGGATTTTTTTGTTTGTTTTTGGGTTTTGATTGGCTTTTTAAAGTTCACTATTGCCAAGGGGACACTTTTCAGAGGGGAATATCAAATGGCCCATTTGCCACCTAGGTGTGAGTGGGACCTGTCCTCGTTGCAGGTAGGAGATTGTGACTGACATCTCTGGAAGGGTGAAAAATCATCTCGTGCTTTTCCATCTCTTCCCTGGGTGTAATCTTGAAAGACCTCGGTCCAGTTACTGTTGGTGAAAGGTTCAGCACCATGTTTTCACAAAGGGTCTCAATGAGCTTAGTCATTATGCCAGTCAGGCTACACTGGTTTTGTATGCTAGAATGGTTTGCCTTATGAAAGGGCAAGGAGAGAACTTCTTTGTTCTCCTTTTTTTCATTTCAAATTACCTCCCAGATACAGGAATTATATTACAGCATTTGGAAGACTCTCACTTCTCTAGCAACATACTGTGTATGTAACTTTATAGCAATAATCTTTCCTTTTCAGCTCCCAAAAGTCTTATCTGCCCTGCTTCTTTTTCTTCCTGCAGGAAACAGGATCTTCAGAGGGTTTTCTGAAAGCTCTTTGTAATATTAGTGAACATGTACAGGAAAACCCTCAGGTTATGTTCAACTCCTGGTATCCTTCACTTTAGATTTAAAAAATTCCCTTAAACTCTCATTAGTCAAGACCTTCTCATTCCTATAAAAGTTTAAAGAAACTCTTTGTCTAATCAGAGATTTAGCACAGCTCCTCAGCATATTTGGAGAAAGCAGATACTTTGTGCTTTTCTGTCCATACCGGAGTAAAGACAATTATTACAAAAATGTCTGTTTCCTGATGTGACCCTCTAGTTCCCTTACCACATTTCGACTTATTACCTTCTCTTCTCTTTTGCCTTCTGCAAATCTTTTAAGTGATGGGAGGGAAAAGTCAGATCTTCATTAAACACTGATGAATCCAGGCAGGGATCCCTGGTTTCCCTCTGCTCTTGTATGAGCTGGTGTTGGTAAAAGAACACATTCTGTGTTTTTGCCAGTTTCTCACCTAACCTGACTCCCTGTACATCAGGGGAATTTTATTTGTGTATTTTTAAGCAGAGTGACATAGAGAAAAAGAATCCAAGTATCTGTGTTCAAAGTTTGCGTAATTTATCTTGACATGAATTTAAAGATATATTATGGTTTGGGTTTTTTTTCCATTTTTTCCCTCAAACTGAGTTACGCTACAGTTTAGAAACTTTCTCACACATAATTAAGATGAGGAGAAGCTAGGAAGAATATGTCACAGTACAAAGAAAGCAAAAGAATGAAAAAGAACTTAAATGTTATTGATTTGGAAAATTCGTAACTTCATAATAAATGTAGAAGTTTAGGGGCTCCATTATGTAATCTTAAATTTCTTCAGTGAGTCTTGCAGTCCAGATTCTGTTAAAAAGTAAAATTATTAAAAAAAAGTGTTCTGTGTTCCCCCTATGTTGTTCATGAGCTCAGAGATTCCTTCCTTTCAATCTAAGAAGCTTCAATCTCCCTGGAAAACCAAGTTTAACCTAACTGCTTTTGCTGCAAAATGCTGTCACTAGACACATCTGCTGTGCAATGCTGGCAGAATCTTTTATCTATGTTGAGGTAAATTATGCACAGTTATTGTACAAAAACTATTGATGAAACTTTTTGAGTTTCAATCACATCATGACAGCATTAAGGTAAAGAAAAAAGTAATTTCTGTGGCAGAGTTTTGAGAGAGAGGATTTCCGAAAACTTCAGAACTTTAAATGTTGAAAGGAATTCCACTAATGAAGAATTCTGGTGAGGAATTCTGAGGGATTCTGAATGAGGGTGCATTTCTGTATAAAAGCCCAGTGTTGTATAAATAATAGGATTTAACAGGTGGTGGGACCCATTCACAGATAAATCAGTGCTTGGTTAAGTATCTAGTTTGGAGTTCCAAATGGAATGTCTTCTAATAAAAATGAACTTCTGTTGGCTGTGAAAAGTGACTTCCAGCTCTAGGCAGCAGCAATTTTGATGGCAAAAGTCCTCTAAGATGTGAAAGGCATGCTAAATATTTCAGTACTGGCACAATTTCCCACAAACTGCTCTGCTTTTCATTAATCCTGGTTTTTAGGATTCCCTTAAGAAGTAGAATTTAGTTTTTGTGGTCCATTCTTTATCTTAAACATGGTAAAACATGAATGAGGTATAATGGTGCTCAAATGTGCCAATTATTTTTCATATGAATTCCAAAGCACTAACATGGAACTCAGCTTATTCTGTTGGGCTTAACCACTAGAGTTTAGCTGTTGGTAGGTTTTTGTTAATATCACAAATATTTAGCACTGCTTTTACTTATGAAATGTCTCTCCATTTAGTCACATCTTATTTATTTCATTTATGCAGATCCATTATAAAATTATGTAGAACATGGGAGTTTCTAAGGGCCTTGTTCCCTTAATTAAACAATTAACTTGCCATTTTGGATTTGATCAAAAAATGATTGAACATGACAGATTGTGTCCCTTCTGGAGCACATAATTGTGTCAGGGTCAATCATGTTTCTTTTGGAGTCAGAGGGAAAGGGGCTTTCTCATAAATTAGAACACACTATTGATTTACAGTAGTAAATACCGTACTGATTTTATTCATGTTCTTATAAGATTAATAAAATAATCTGGAGACAATTTCGTATGTCAGCAAGGTGGTTATTTAAAAATCAAATTACAACAAACTGAGAAGACTCAGCTAGGTGCAACTTTTCAATTATTTAGGAAAATGAGAAAATAGCTAACGTGAAATAGCCTAGGAAGAGTGATGGAGCTGTAAATCCTTATCCTCTACTTGGGTATCAAAGCTGCCTTGTTACCTTAAATATTTCAGGAAGAACGGGGGGGTTGTTGATATTTTGGAGGCTCTGGGGGAAGTGATTTCCAATCTAGCTACCTTTCCTAATGCTGAGGAGTACTCTGGGCAGTATAATACACCAGGATGCTTCCTCAGGTCTTAAGACAAGTTTGTCATCAAGCCAGTCAGCTGTATTGGTCTGCTGGCCTGTATTACTGAGCTTGTCAGTGTGAGAAGATCAGAGAAAGCAAAATGAAAACTGAGCAATGCGAACTACTAGAGCACTTTGAAATCTGGCAGCCATGTAAAAGCATCTCCTACAATTTATGTGGAAAACAATTGTTAAGCATCCTTTGGATAATTCACTTTTTCTTCCTCCATCTTTCCAACTCAAAAGGCATTGATGATTTTATTCTTAAGTTTATTGTGACTTTAATACTTTTTTTGACTGTTTGCTTTTGAAGAAAACATGTTTTTTATGCATTATTATAAAAATTAATAAATATTTTAAATGGTACTTTTATCAGAAAATCAAGACTCTTTATAGCCACTTCTTTTCTGTTGAAACAAACACCCATCATTTTGGCAGTTGTCCATCAAATGTTTGCAGAAATGGGCTCATTTGCATTTTGGAAACTGCTCACAGATACATTAAATAACATTTTATTGTGGACATCTGGGCTGCTAAAAATCTGCCAAAGTTTATATCAGATAACTGCAGCAATTCAAATTTATAGAAGGAATCTGTTCTGAAAATATGTTAAAACTACTGTCCCTCTTTCATTTCCTAGCTTTTAGACAACATTATTTTGCAAAAGCTGTTCTTTGTTAAGAGTCTAAGTCTTCCCTAAAGAATAGTGTATTGTATTTGTTTCTAGGAAGCTTAAAGAACAAAGTAATAACAGCATCTCCAGTTATGATTATCCATTGAAAAGAATTAAGTCTGTGCTGAATTGTATTAGGGCTAAAAAAGAAATAAAAATTCACTTTCCAGATAGGCTTCTGAGTGGCTAAGCATTCTGTAAAATGAGTAAAATAAACACGTATGCTATGGACTGCCTACAACATCTGTAGGTTATGTAGGAATAATTTAACTTTTCTCTCTTCATTTCAAATATTCATTAGCTTAGAGCTGTGTTTTTCACATTAGAACAGATTAATGACTTGTTTCTCCAATTTATTTTGTTTAGGTGAAATTCAATGGCCTGTTCTTTTATGAAAATAACAGTGTGAATCCACCCCCCCAGAAAAAGAGGCTTTTTTTTTTTCTTTCAGTTGATGTTTGGTACTTAATAGTAGAAGGCCAGTTTCAATGCGACTTACTACATTCACGTTGAATTGTATTTTGACACATAACTGTCAAAGGGCCTTGGGTTTCTGTCAGTCAGGCTCTACAGAGCAGTAATTAATTTTGTTTTAAGAGTGTTAGGGTCTGAGAATTTGGTGAGGTAGGGCTCAGTCTCTCCACTGTCCTAGGTTGATTGGCACCAGTTTTCTTTTAATAACACAGGAAGGATGCTTGCTCTGAGTGGCTTTTGGATAATACAGTGCAAGTTGCACTATTGGCAAGGAACAAAAGGCCAAGTGCTGCTCTGATATACACATAATAAACGAGAGAACTTTAATAGGGGGTGATGGGGATGGCATTCTGCGGATGTTTCTGGGAAAGACCTGCCCATAATGAGCCCTAATGTGGATTCGGTCTGTGGATCCACAGTCTGACTTCTTTAACAGTAAATCTGTCTTAGGACAGGAGCCTTTTTTGACTGAGCCATTTCCCACTTGCTCTGACAGCAGATATGATCACAAGATCAAATTTAACCACTGGAATGGTTGTTTAATGTGGGCATGCACTAGGCCCACCCCGTGAAACCATCCTTTTCCTTGAGGCACAGGGTGCAGGAGTTTGCAGAAGGGGTAATCTTTTTAAAACCCATTGCTGGGTATCTTCACACTTCTGTTTTAAAACATATCCATAGAAACAACTGACTCAGCACAACTGATTTAAAGAGTAAATTTTAGTGTTAAGGAGAAGAAGCAACTGATGAAGATAAGGATTTCTTGTTCTTGATTTACCATTTAGGAAATGTAATGTATTTTTTGGAAAATGTGCTATTCATTAGAAGTTTCCTTCTTGCAACAGCCATTTCAAAAAGTAACATGTGCTCTGCATGTTTGCTGTTCACAAATTAAGTTCCCTGTACCAAACAGAAAATAAATAAAAATTTTCTGGTTTATGATATGTTATGACATTGATCTGAGGAGTCAGAATCATTTTACAAGGACCTGAGGAGGTGAGTCACTATAACAGCAGAAAGAAGAATCATCCCATCAACCCCCTCCCCAATTTATAGTTCTCTGACAGTGTTTCAACCCACCTTACAAAAATCTTGCATTTACATACTACATGAAGCAGCATTATATATTGGGTAACTGAAGCACAGTTAGTGATATGAATTTCAGACCCAGTCTGGGTTGGTTTCACTCCATTTCCATGAAATTTAAAAGGATAGCACTAGAAACACAAAATGGCCAATGCTTTGTGTTTTAAAACATGTCATTTAATCACTCCTCAGACAGCAAATATAACTGAGAGTCCTAACTAGAACTCAGCAAACTACTTAAAACACAGCACAGACATGATGTCAAGCTGGTGAGTTTCAGGCATTATTTCAGTGTGAACCTTTCCATGTGTTCTTTAACAAGCTGATAGTGGTGTGAAAACTTACATACTATTTCAGGCAAAGCCAGGCTGAACTCTGACTCTGTATGAAAGCCATAGAAAACTGAAATATACTTTCTACATTTGGTTGGATTTTTTAGTTGTCTTTTTTGTGTGCCACGTCAGCCTCCGCCACATGGTACTTGAGGCCCTTTGACTCAAGAACAATTTTTGTTGTTTGACAGCAGTAGTGTTCTGAGCTTTATTTCTTTATTTTTTTACTTGACATTTGGTAGTTAATCCAGATTGCTCATGGTATAAAGTTTGTGAACATACCATTGTAAAAGGAATCAAGATGTGATGAAAAGAACTTGGGGGGATCATGTTTGGGGTTAGATTTTTTTTTTTTTTTTTTTTTGGGGGGGGGAAGGAGGTGGTTCAGATGATTAGAATTTATTGGGGTTTGCATTTTTTTTTCTTTTATAATGGGTTTTATTTATTTGGGGTTTTTTTAGGATATTTTTTGTTTTTCAATCAGATTGTCTGACTCAACTCACTGTTGAAATGCATTCTGACAAAATGCCTTGGTTCTTCAGTAAGGGCAAAGCATTTCCAGTACAAATACATCTTTCTGATGTTAAGAGTGGAATTACAAAACTGAAGGCAGAAAACTGGTTTGGATTAATTTGTCTGTTTCATCAGAGTTATCTGGTAGCATTCTACTTTGCCTGATGCAGGCTGATGGCATGTAGGAAAGGAAGGCCACTTTGGCTCAGCTGATACTTCTGGTGTGTCAGAGAGAATCTAGATGGAGAATCTAGAGAATGTCTTACTTTCAGCCTTTAGCAATGACAGATACAAGTCTTGGTTCATAAGCAACAAAGAGCATCCTTAGTCTTTGCCCTTCTATTGAAATATTTGGTTAGCAGTATGTCTTTCACTCTTCCTCTGTTGATATACCTACAGGTTCTGATTATTTCTTCCCTCACCTCATTTTTTTTCTGTTTCTTAATTTGTTAAGAAACAAATTGTGGTATTTGCAGGCTTCCAGGGTATCTAAAGTATTTACTGTACAGTTGTTTAAGTTTTCCCGCACGACTGAAAAACAGACCTGTATTTTAATAACCCAGTTTTTCTTAGGCAGCCAGCTGTTTTCTGAATTTAGCTCACTGGCAGAGAAATGGCTCTTTCATTTCTGTGTCTGTGAAACTGAAGCAGGAAAATCAAGGACCTTCCAGAAATTAGGAAATGAACACACTCACACCTTTGGCAAATGTGCGGGAGCAGAACAGAAATTCTTTGCTGTCTCCCTGACTGTGCACACAGATAAAATGATTGTGAATTCTTCATCTCCAGTCCACAGCCTGGAAAGGTGAAAGTCTTTCATTTTAGAAAGAAGGCATGCTCCTGCTCCAGCATTTTCAAAAGGAGGCTGGAAGCAGGAGGGCCTACACTCACTCACAGAGCTGAATAAAACTTGTAATGCAGAGTAGGAACAGACTAACTGGGGTTTGAATTCAGCACTTGCAATTGTGCTTTCATCCAAGACTGTGCTGGAGGCAGTTCTGTTGAAATACCTCCTGAAAACATCAACATCTCCCAAACTACTTGTTTAAAATCTGCCTCCAGTAAAATTTACTCCCTGCAGCTCCCACCATCGCTTCCATTTGGAGCTGTGTTACATCCTCCTTACCTCCAAGTATCTCACTGGGCATCACCGTTGATACATCAAGAACAACAGAACAATGTCTTGTGTATGAGCTCTGGGGAGTCAGAAAGCTTACACAGACACTGTTTATAGCTTGTTCATGGCATTAGAGTTTCTTTTGTGATGGTGGGAGCTAAAATCTACCTTAATTTTAACAAAATGTGAGATTCTGTAGGATGAAGATGACACCCATATGTCTGTATGTTCTCCTATCTAAACTCAATTGATAAAGATTGGGGGTGAGGGGTGTTCAAATAGCAAAATACCACTAATAGCATGCCCTTGCCTCTCCTTGCTTTAGCATCTTGTAGCCTAGAAAGCAGAAGAGTGTGCAGAAAAATTCAGCAGCCAGGCTTTTGTACTGAATAATTGCATTTAAGCCCCTTGCCAAGTACTCCTGTAAGTGTGGAAAGGAAGGGGTAGAATTTTACCTGCAGCATATGAAAATAGGCTTTTTGTAACAGTTAATTCTGGAAGGTTTCAGCTTTAATATAACACTGCCATAGGCTGGTGAGTTTGTTTATTCTTCACATTGAATTCCACTGCAAGTTATGCAAGGGTGGTCAAAAATTTTCCAACAGCAAGTTTTTCCATCACAAGATAGCAATTCATTGAATTACAATACGTGTTGGGACAGGGTTGAATGGCTAAGACATGGCTTTCTATACTCCTCTTTTCTCAGAGGAAGTAGCCCTTGAGATCCTGATGTCAGGCTGCTGTTACAGCAGGCTCTGAGCTCAGCAAGCATTTCCAATCTTCATTCTCCCACTCCCTCTTCCCCCTTCACTGAAATTGTGCTCCCTGTTCACAATATTGCTGAGCTGTCTGTAATGATAAATGATGTGCCTTTCTTTAAATTTCCTTTCTGCTCAGCACTAGATATTGGCCGGCTTGGATGTGTGTTCTGGGTGGATAAATTACTTCAGCAAGTCATAGAGAATTTATGTACATGGCAACAGATGTACCCCGTGTGGCAGAATTTTTCTTTCTCGTTCTAATTTTGTACCTTGATTTATATTTTCATGAACAAAGATATGGTTGCTGGTTTGGGGTTTGTTTTTTTTTTTTTTTGATAGTTTGGTTGGGGGTTTTTGTCTGGGTTGCTGGGGTGGTTTTTTTTTGTTTGGTGTTGTTGTTTTTTTTTTTTTTGGGGGGGGGGGTGGATGGTGATGTGAAATATTAACCACTGTGTTGAAAGATATTTTGGTCTGAAACCTTGTTATAGGCCAAAGTAGAACTGGGCCATTACTCAGCTCCACATCAGCTTTTACTCTACACGTTGATCTCTTCACATACATGACTTGTGTCATCAAGAGGATCTTTTGAGGTTCAGAGAATAGAGGTTGGGTTTTGTTTCTTAATGAGGATTTCCGTTGTTTGCTAAAGGCATCTGAACACGGCATTTGGGAGGAATTTAATATGCATGGAATCAGTCTGCACTGGAGATGAAAATGTTTTTGTTCTTAATTTAGGAAATAGTTCACCTTTGATAGTCAGAACTTTCCAGTTTCATACGGTCTTTGTGTTTTTCTTTGTTTCAAAGGACCTGTGAAACTAAAACTTTGCACAGAGAACCAAAATGATTTCAGGCTTTTGTGCCCCTTTCCCCTGCAAATTTAAATGATTCCTGACAAAAAGTGCTGGGCTTATAGGAGCAAATAAAGAGGGAAAATCCCTTAAGGTTGGTTTTGTATTCATAAATACATCTGCTCAGCCAGTGCCCTCAATGTATTCTGAAAACCATTTCCAGGGGCAGATTTTGCTACATGGTTGTATGTTTCTAGGCATGAGTTTTACTGAATGGAAAGGCAGCATCTGAGGCTGCTAGAGGTCAAAAATACAAGGTGCTCTGGTTTGCCTGATCAACGGTAAGAAAGAAGTGTAGAAATTTTAATTCCTTTTCTCAGTATCTCTATTTTATTACTCTACGCTGTGAAACTCCCAAGAGCACTGGTGGAAAGCTCTCCTGCTCAGGGACAGGGAGAAGGCCCAGCTGCCACATGGCCACTGGGGACACCACAGTTACAAGATACGGTTCTTTCTTCCCCAAGAATGTGGATGGAAACGGGGGACACCACAGGGTAAAAAAGATCAGGAGAAGCAGAACCAGCTGTAACACCAGGACTGCTTGAGAAGTTTCCAGGTCGGCCCCTTCAGACCCCGATCATCCCGCCCTGCAGGGTTCTGCCCAGCGCTCCAGACTGGCCCCGCTTCTGATGGGCGTTTGGCTGCCTCTGAATCTGGGGAGAGCTGGGAGGGTGGGAAGGGGGAGCAGCCTTGAAAGGCGGGAAAGCAGCACCAGAAACTGCTGCTGCACACGGCACTGCGCACGGGGGAGTGCGAACCACGAGGGGAACCATGAGGGCAACTGTGAGAAGAGCCACGAGGGCAACCGTGAGGGCAACCTTGAGGACAACTGTGAGAAGAACCATGAGGGGAACAGTGAGGGCAACCTTGAGGACAACTGTGAGAAGAACCAGGAGGGCAACCGTGAGGGCAACCTGAGGGGAACCTGAGGGGAACTGTGAGAAGAACCACGAGGGCAACCTGAGGGGAATTGTGGGGGCAACCTTGAGGACAACTGTGAGAAGAACCATGAGGGGAACCAGGAGGGCAACTGAGGGGAACCATGAGGGCAATCCTGAGGGCAGCCGTGAAGGCAACCATGAGGGCAACCAGGATCCCAGCTCCTCTGAGCTGCCCATGTGTGCAGGGACTCTGAGCAAGGAGCCACGTGAAGGAGACAAGGAACAGTAGGTATGAGTTGCATGGTTTCATCCTGATATAAGAAAGGCACCTCTGTTGTAGTGAGAACAGTCATTTTTCAGAACAACCTCCCCAGGGTGTGGTAGAGTGCTTTTCACTCGGGGTTTTCATGGTGTGATTCGGCAGGATCCCTGCCCCAGGGAAGACTGGACCAAGTGGTCTTTCCCTGTCCCATCCAATCCAGGCTGTTGCATGGTTCTTTGTTTCCCCCTGGATTTCTGCGGGAGCAGGTGGGTGGCTGAGCAGCTTCTCTGAGGCTCTTAGGGTGAGCTGAACTCTAGATACTTTGTTACTTTATTCGTGCTTTGTTTGGAGCATGTTTCCATTTGTGGTTTGTTTACAGTCTCTAGGAGAAAAGACTCCTATCAAAGGAGACTTTCTGCTGTGCCTTTTGCAACCAGGTTTGCCTGTCCTGCATTGCCCTTATGAGCCATCAGTGCGCTTGCAGCAAGTGTGGGTAGGGCCCTTCTTAAATCTTGGCTAGGGAAGCCAAGCCATGACATGACATGACACCTTGTTTCCATTTGTGATTTGTTTACACCTTGTTTCCCTCTGCTGCTGACTGCAAGAACCCTTTTGGATAAAGCTTCTGTTCTTGTAGGTAGGATTCGCTAGTATTTGCAATGTGAGCGAGCCACCTTAAAAAACTTCTAAAGAATTAGACCAATGTTTTATTATAGCTCCTGATTGCTTAGGCGTTCCAAAAAAACATTACGTTTTCTTTTCAGTCCTGAAAGAATACAGGAAGCCTGTCTGACACTGAGACTGTGAAAACAGGGAAGGGAGTAAAGGCGAGGGCTATTTCTTCTCTCCCTTGTATATGTTTTGGATGTGCCTGCTGGGGTAAAATAGTGACATTGTAGCTCAAGGTTCCTGGAAGAGAATTACCTTTCTCCAGGAGAACTTCAGAGGCAGATGTGAGCTGTAGGCAGGAGTCAGGTCTGTGGGTCGGGGTAGGGTCAGTGTTTCTCTTCTGGTATTAGATGACTTCTTCAAGACCTTGTACCCTTGCTATCCAAGCCCTTGAAGAAATGGTCTGCAAAACAGAAAGCCAGTTGAACAACTCCCCACATGTAGTCAAACTAGCAAAAATTCAGTCCATGCTTTGCAAGTGATAGCAGTTTTCTGGCTTTTTTATTTTTCGTTTTCCCAGTAAATATTCTATTCAAATAGAAGGTATTATGCAAACACATTTCTGTTTGAATAATATTTATATCAAGATAGCATGTGCCTGTAGCTCCCCCTCTCCTGAAATCCACAAGAATTGCTGCAATGCAGTTTTTGATTCAAACAGTAAATCCCTGCTACTATAAATCCTTTCCTGCAGCTCCCCCCTCCCCTGAATATCAGTACTGTAAATAAGTGGCTGGTCTAAAAAAGAGTAGGTGGTGCATAATATTGAAAACAGTAGCTTGTTGAGCAAAGCTATTTAAGAAGATTCTGAGTACCACATAATAAAGGTGCTATCAGCAAATACCAGACTAGCATCTCAGCTAGCTTTACTGGGCTGTGAGTTATTGCTGTGGTCAATAGATCTCTTTTCTGTAGCATTCTGCTTATGTAGGCGATAAATCTTACAGTCTTATGGGAATAGGGTCAGGCTTCTGCTACTCTGCCCCATTATTTTTCTCCTACATCATTTAGAAAACTGCTGGACTGGACCACTTTTGGTGCAGTGGCTTTTTGTTCAGCTACATAGTAAATTTTATTGTGCATATTAAATTTTAGCTCTGGCCACATCTTAAAATCCACCTTGATAAAAAATGAAACTGAAACAAAATCTCAAGCAAAAGAGCAAATAAACATGGAAAGTAGAAAACAAATGCAATTGAAAATTACTTTTAGATGCAAAAGGCATAAGAGAAGATTTGGTTTTGATCATAAGGACTTTTAAAGAAATACTTTTCAAATCTGAAGAATCAATAATCTGGTAGTACTGCCAGACGTTCAGAGAAATTTTCAATAGTTCTGCAAGCTCTGGGAATATTTTAAGCAATGGGTGGTTTGGAATTCTTGCTGTTAAAAGAGAAGCAACATAAGGTGATGTTAGGTAATGATGGACAAAGCATTTGAATCATTCATGACTTTGGGGCCACCTCAGAACAGCCACCTGCCAGAAATCATAGCTTCCACTCTGCTCCTTTGTATGCAAGCTCTGTTCTCTCATTTTCCTGGAGAAGGAGAGATGTGTGCCTTGTAGGAGTAGGCAGTGAGAAGAGAGAGGAGAAGCATGGGCTGCTTTTAGCCCTTGCTGTGGGTAAGCAGAGAAGACCCTTCAGTTTTGTTGTCTGTGTTCAGGCAAAAGGATAAGATAGAGATACAGTGGAGTCAAGATGTGACAGGCTGTGAATAGCAGGGCACACACAGGATGGTGTCAGAGACATCTCTGGGTAAAACTAGCACCTGGTGGTTTTAGCATCTTGTTCTATATCAATAATTATGAGCTACATACCTGATACCACAATAAAACATCACAGCCCAAAGTGCCTGAGGTCAGCATATCACTGCAGAATCACAAGGCTGACATGGCTGGGCAAATACCTTTATTATTTATTTATATGTTAGACAGTATACGCAGCAGCAGAATTATAAATTGCATTTCTGAAAGTTTGAGAAAGTGAGGGCTTCTTTTCTCTCTAACTTTTAAGTCTGACAAGTACAGAAGGGCAATGTTCAAATACATAACAAGCTGCTGGAATGAAGAAATGAACAGCTTGTGTTCTACTTGAATGGCAAAGAAGTAAAAATGTTTGCAAGGAAGTATTAGCCTAGCTGCTAGAGAAAACCCTCAAACCTTAAGGATAAAAAAGCAATAGAACAGGTTACCAGTTGGGGATTCTCTGTCAGTAGAGGTCTTCAAGAAAAAGAAAAGGTCAGGGAAAAGTGGTATGTTTGCAGGACCAGAAAATGTCCTATTGAACCCTATTTTAGTGACTCTCTAGCTTGGAGTAGACAGGTACTTGTGCAGGTGATCTGTTACTTTCAATGAAGAAAGGAAAATAATGAACTAGGAATTTTTGATTTTCATTTTTAGACATGCTGGCTGAAAATGTTTATTTAGGTTACTGGGCACTTATCTTTTATATCTAAAATCTTATTAACCTTTTATGTCTAAAGCTCTGTGTATGATCTACATGAAACCTTATCATGTGCAAAAACTTTCTTTACATGCTTGCTACTTCTTAATGTGTTGGGTTTTGTTGTTGTTGTTGTTTTTTTTTTCTATGATTGGAATGGAAAGGTATCAAAAGATAAACTCTCACATTTTGGAACATCAGACTAGAAAATGTGCAAAAGTCTCTAGTGTTTTGGACTTTGACCACTTTAAAAAAAAAAAAAAAAAAAATGTTCCTAGGTGTAGTTGTGCATAGACTGCATAATAACAAGCTTCTGCGAGGCTAATCTGAAAGAAGAGTCTTAGCCATGAAAATAGCTACCCAACCAGAAAATAGAGAAGTACATTAAGCTACTTGAGCCTAGTTTTCATTTATTTTTTAAATTGAATAAGCAACATGCAAAGAACAAAATTTTCTCAATACACACAAAGTGGTTTTGTACTTTAGAATCTAATATAAGAAGAGACCAAACAACAATATGTATTAACAAAAGGTAGAGTAGTTCTGATAGCAGTTAGTATAGGGCAATAGCAAATGAATAATGAAGGGGCCTCCACCAGCTATGGAAGTGTACCATAGCATAAATATTGCTTGGGTTTTTATCAGTTGATGGTATCTACAAGCAAAAGCCATGGTTTTTTAAAAAAGTGTTAGTAGATGAGTTTAACTTGTTTTTCTATAGGAATCATTAAGCATTTGCTATACATAGTTGTAAACACAGGTAATGAGAAATGAAAGCACAATGAGTTATGTGGTTACAATCCAAAACCACTTCATCACACTGTTGCTTTTTGCCCAGGTGTCAAAAAATGTTCAGCTTTATACTAGATACATTTACTTTGTTGCTCTGATTGATTTCCAGTTTCAGAAATACCTAGTTTCTCCTGAGAGCTTTAAGATTAATATCTTATTAAATCTATATCTAGATTTATTTCCTAAGCTGTGGGATATTTTGTCTTGTGTCTTTTAATAAATCTTATTTCTGATACATTTTTCTTTGTGTTTGGTTCCACAGGTAAATCCAAACCCTTCTCATTTTCCCTGCCTTTAGTGCAGTTGCTCTTCATATATTATGACTTGCTGTCTCCTCATCCAGCCCCTTCTGCTTTTCAAAAAGATCCCTGTTTAGGAGACAGGAGACAGCATCACTGTCACCTTGTCACAGCTGCTCATAGAAGGAAAGAGAAGCTACTGTGGAAGTAATACTCATTCTGTAAAAAAATGTGTTCAACTTATTCACGTGTGTAGTGAGGAGGTGGGATGTACTGGAACATGCTCAAGGCATGTAAAATCTTTGGAGAGTTTACCTGTCAAACTCTGAACAAGTACTCTCCCCCAAGTTTCAGCTTGTACAGCTCGTAATGCCCATTAAATCAGCTCAACCTATGATGTTGCCATCACTGTAGCACAGAAACATAGAAATTAGAGTTGTCATTAAAACTGGGAAGTAGCTAACTGGAAATAAATTGTAACTGTAATGGCAAGGCTTGTGGTCTGTTCAAACACCACCATATAATGAATACAGCTGGTAGTTTTTTTCTATATTGATACCTTCTAGACAGTATATTTTAATAAAATACGAGTTGTCAAGCTCCAGTGCATGAGTAACTGATGATAACCATTTGGCCTGGCCAAAGACAAAGTCAGACTAGAACTTCTAATGATCCCTCTTGGTCTTAACAACTATGAATCTTGTCTAAAAATTTATTATAATTTTCCCAGAAGATTGTGAGCTACATGTAGGAACATGGAGTTAGAAAAACTCAAGATGGATTGTCTCATAGTTCTGAGGTCTGCTCCTGTGAAACCAGTCAGTATTGTTGAAAAAGCAAAGAAATCCTTTTGGCTCTAGTTTCTTTGCAGTAGTCGCTCCTTAAACACACATGTAGCCTCTTGCTGTGGTTGGGCATGAAGCATGCATCTTGATTGTGTTGTCTTTCTGATCTAAAATCTTCATATGCAGTTGCAGAACTGTCAGAAGTGACAGCCTGGTGACTGCCCTCTGTAGGGCACCAGAAAGATGAAGCATATCATTAGTTCCAGTTTTATTGGATGTGGTGTGTAATCAGAATATTTCTTTTTTTAACTACCTCTTACCTTGATTGGCAGATAGTGTCATCATTTTGACTGGTAGTCCTCAGTCAATCATGCCTCATATTTTAATGCAGATTTCCCTTGATTCACTGAAGAATACACTACACTCTTAGAGTCCCTTGCCAGAGGCTTTACATATTACTGTACTTCTCAGTGATGGATCACTCATCATTTTTTTGCCTTTGCTTTTCTTTGAGAAGGTATTTCCTAGGCAGGACTAAAGTGAAGATACAAAAAAAGTTCCTTAAAGTTCTTCAAAAACATTGACAACTCCTCAAATTAGAAGAACTTACAGGCTATTTTGTGCAAAAATGGACCAACTGTAGAAAAAGATACAATTCAGAATAATGAGCATTTCACTTAGAAGACTACCCAAAATTCACTGGGATTTTTTTGCCTGAGAATATCTTCATCTTACACAAAGAATTTCAGATGCTTTGCACTAGGAACTTGGAATTGGAGTGGAAAGGTATAAAAAAGTTGGGTGTTTTCTTTTGCAGAGCTCCATTCCATCCTTGTTTGTTAAGAAGCAAGGTGACTTTGGATACTGGTTTTATATTGTCATATTTAACTTCCTGCTTTGCCTTTGGTCATTAAAGAATACCTGTATTATAAGTTAGAGCACTCTTGTTTGTCTGGAGGCTACATTAATTTCTCCAGAGAATGCCTGTACCTAAATGATGGTCAGATACTGGCAGCACACTTAGGGTTTTTTTGTTTCCTGTTGCTGACTTAGACCGTGAACATGATTTATATCAAATGATATAAAGTTTTTGTATAAAATTTTACATTTTTATAGTAATCTTCTATAGTCCTTGGTCTCACGTGCCAGCTCTCTTTTCCTTGGAAAGCATTTCTGAGAAATCACTTGTCTTACTCCTCAGTTCTCTATAGTTTTTTTAACTAAGTGGATGAACCACAAAGCAGCATTAGAGAGAGGAAAAAAAAATAGATATTGGGTTTATACACTGAACAGAAGAGGTGCACACATGGAACATGAATCTAAGATCCTGTGTGTTACATAGTCTTACAATGAATCCAAAAATGCTGCGTGTGCCAACTGACACTTTATTTTTTGTGACAGTAAGTACTCAACTCGTTGGTTTCTTTGTTAGGGGAGGCTTCAATAAGCTTTGTCAGCTCAAGAACAGTGAGGACAAAAGTTTCTTGAGATTGTGCTTCAGTTTGTTAACTAATGGATCCTAGCTGGTTAAAAATGTGCTGTTAAAATGTCCCTTTTGCAATCCTGTACAGAAATAATGAGGTGTTTATGTGTGTGTTAATTATAGATTGAAACTATATCTCAGATTGGAAGTGTCTTTCTTCTTGTAATATAGCTTGTGGGCTACTGAGCTCATCTCAGTTACAGTAAAGCAGGAAAACACTTGTATATGTACACTGTATTTAGTCAGTAATTAGTGGATTTTTTAAATGGATTTTTTAAGTTTATGGTGATGTAACAGCATATAAGTGGGACTAGTACTAGCTCATTAGTAAAGCAAAAAGACCACAGATGAAATGCTGGAACAAATAGCTTAGCATATGTAAAAATGCAACAATGGAGCTGTTTTCAAACCTTTATTTTTTCAAATTACATAAGCAAAATAGCATGTCATTTCTAAGTAGAAGGTAGTGAACAGTGGGGACAGGACTAAAGAGAGACTGAATATGCAGAACTTTACTTTCTAGTGGATGTTAAAATTAGTCTTTCTGTCCCCACACAAGGCTCTTCTGGTAGCCTGAATCACAACTTTATCCAGACTACTTGGATGAAAATAACCTCTTCCCTTTAGCTGGGCTGTGTAAGCACAGAGATGTTGAATGTTAAATTGGGGAAAAATTGGGCTGCACCTTTAAAAATTACTGTTAATATTGTGTTGGGCTCCAGATGCTCTTTATCATGTAATCGTTATCATAAAAAGTCTTAATGTAAAAGATCCTAATAGAGTCCCACAGTGTCTCAGGAGCAACCTGGATTGGCCTTTGCATTTAAATTAGAGAATAATTAGATCCAGGAGGAGAAAAAATGGTGAAGTGCATTCTGCTTTTCTCTTCCAAGGGAAAGACACACACAGTCCCAAAACTGTTAAGCAGGCGTTGTGATACCATGGAATTGAACATCGTGGAATGAAAACTATTCATTGCCCATAACAGTATGAAACTGATGCATTGTCCTTCATCTGTTCACAAGCTTTCTTTAACAGCTGAGCCAAAGTTAATCTTGAAATAAATTAATCTGAAAAAGGAAAAAATCTACTCACAAAGTAGCCCTTCTATTGCCAATATATTCAGGAAGTAGCATAAAAAGGCATACACTGACAAATTCTGAGTTTCTTAAAAAAAGTAGTAATGCTGCCAACTGAGGAAAGAAAGACTATAGTGAAACCTTTTCAGATAGAAGTTCTCAGTTTGTGCCTTTTATGTACAGACAGTTGATTATTTGCAATCAAGGCAAGGATGTGTTGTTTTGTACAACCTCACCTGAGATTAGTGTTTGTTAACTTGCAGTGTTTCAGAATTAAAAAAAAAAATCTTTGAGACCTTAAGCTTGACATCCTGAATTACTTGAATCCAACAGAAAAAAAGCAACCCACATTATCCATTTTGAGGTTTTTCTATAATTCCTAACAAAATCATGTTCTTCATTCCTCTCCTGCTAATATCACTTCTGTCTGACCTGCTCCACACTGGCCTCATGAGGAAAGGGGCTAAGATGTGACTTATCCCAGAAGAAGGCTTGTAGCCCTACTCATTCTGCATTGACTCGGTGATGGATGCCTGAGATTCTTAAGCTGAATTACTCCAAATCCAGGGCTCTGCCTTAGCAGAGAGCATATGAGTTTGAAGCACAGTTTATCTGGTTCTCCTCAAAAGCTAGGATATTATGCTGTACTTAAATGAGGGCTAGTGCTTAAAAAGCTTGATGGGATATAAAGGATCCTCTTTACAACAGTTTTTTAAACTATTTTTCCTAGCCTCTATGTATATAAACCCAGCAGATTTCTAGTGACCACAGCTGTATTAAAAACAAAATGCGACTCACGCATCCCTAAGCATAGCTCCCAGTTCAGTGTCTGTTTCAGTACTGGTCCTTGGAGAATTTGCTCAGCCTTTCCTGAGTTACAGGAGAGAGACTGAAATATTTATGACACCTTAAAGCATGGAAAAATTCCTACCTATATTACCATCTCTATCTTGTTTCAAGGAAGCAAAACACAATCACAATATGGTGAGGCACAGGTTTTTTTTGTGTGGTAACAAGTTCTAGGAGAATTTGTATTCCAACAAGTTAGAACTGAGGGCTAATGCAGTGGTTGTTACTGCTGTGCTTTGTAAATTTGTCTCTGTTTTGTTCCTTTAGAAGTGCTAATACTTTTAGTTATTCTCTGGCTTTCCTGAAGGTTGGGAAATAGTCGGATGTAGTCATCTGAAGCTGAAATATTTCCTATAACTTGCCTGTAAGAGATTTATTTAGACATCTTCACTGTAGTGAGAAAATAGCTTGTGTATGTGCCCTTAAAAAAAGCATTCCACGGAGAATATACCTATCTTTGTGTGACAGATAAATAGTTCCATCAGGATGAAGCTGAGGTTATTAACCTTGTGTTATAATGTTTTTGTTATTCAAGCTGCGGTTTAAGCCAAGCAAACTCTTGAAAACCTCTGAGGACAAAAAAGTTTTTATCCAGATGCAATTTTCTGTTTTAGGGCTCAGTTACCTGAAGTGATGGCTGAGTAGCTCCTGTTTCACGCAGAGTTTCTAGCATAAGCAACTGAAATGCACATGCAGGATGACACTGCAAATAGCTGTTGCGATGATACGGTGAACTTTAGGTTGAAAGGGTCCTCAGGCTGTCCTGTGGACAGTACTGACACCCCTTGTGTATTCTCTGTACTGCTGGGACTGTGTTTTAAATACTGCAGTTGAGCCTTCTCCCTTGATTTCATCTTGCTACCTTTTTACAGCCTTTTACATTACCAGAGAGAACTGTAGCAAGTGACTGTGCCCCCTGAGTCTAGGAGCACTTTATTGGGGTTGACAGAAGCTTTCATTTTAAACACGTTTCTATAAAGTGGGAAAAGTCTGGAACACCGTATTTGGAAATTTTCTCTCATGCTACCATTTTGTTCCAAATGAAATATGACAACACAATAGTTACAGTAATTACAGTAATTGACTTCAGAGAGTTCAAGATGATCATGTAATTAGCTGCTTTACAGGAGAGAGATCACCACCGTCTCCCTCTTTCCACGCTTCTGTGGTCTTCAAAGGTATTTTACACAAGATTGTAATCCAAGCACTACTACTTGAATTCTGAATACAGTTCACAAGGCTGCTATAGGAAAGAAATGCATTGCCTTTTTTCCTAACTAGAGAAACGTTGTCATGTTGGTTCCCTTGCAGAGCCAGCATATGGTGAGAGAGGGATTGTAATTGGCAGAGAGAGAATTCATTTTAAAATACCTATTTTACTAAGGATTTGCAGGTAATTTCAAAAGAGCAAATTGGATGCCATAAAGAATCATTACTGATGCCTTTTCAAACTTTCTGTGGGAGAAGGAGAGGGCAAATAGTCTATTGAGAATTTTTACATAAGCTGTGAATGAAACACATAAAGCTTTAATTGTTAGGAAGCCACTGTGCTCTAAACGGTTCACGTCTAATAGGATCATTTCTATGCAGTTTCAATAGAACGTTCTTCCATTTTCTGGAAAACAGACTTGTGGCATTGCAGAGGTTTTCTGTTTCTTTGCCTAGAAAATAATTTTGCAAAGAACATAACAGAAACAAAAGCCTATGAGATTTACCTGGTTGATGATTAGTTGTAAAAGGAAAATAGATACCTCTGATACATGTAAAAGTGGTAAAGCTTTAATTTTGGAAAAAGCTAAAAAATAAAAATATATCAAAATAAGATTTGGAAGTTGAAAACGGAATGAAATCTTCCATTTCAACTTTTATGTGCTAGTTCAAAACATTCAGAAAACTCCAAACGATTCAATTAAACACTTGAAAGGGCAACATAAACACCTAAAACAAAGTATGGGATAGATTTAGTAAAAACTGCTACATAGAAAAGACATTCTGAGTTATGTGTTCTAATTATAATCCCTTGGTTATTTATACAGCTTTGTACTGCATTAGGGTCTGCAGTAAACTTATAGATAATCTTCACCCCCAGAGAAGTTAAAAACTTAACTGGAACAAAGCTGGACAATTTTAGGCAGCAGTGCCATTAGCCCTGCTTTGAGCTGGAGCCTGGGCCATAATGACTTCTTGAGGTTACAGTCTGAGTTATAGTATGATTCTGTGGTTAACCTGAGTATCCTCTTAATTCAAGCTGATATCTGCATTAAGACTTGAGGGTAATAGGCATCAATCAGTTTTGTGACCCATGATAAACAGGTGATCTGAGCCCCTGAGGCATCCCACCTGCTAAGTAAAATACTCTCTAGGAGCTCTAGCCTGTAAATGCCCATAATTGGATTGTTCCATGTTCAGAGAGACATTCCTTGCACTAGGTGACACTCCAGCTGCCAGCTTTTTCTTTGATGTGGCTGTGGGGAAAAAAAATAGGTGTAGAAGGGAAAAATTTTCCAGCTTCTATGTAGGAAGCAGCTGATTGGTGTTAGACATAGCAATTTTAGTCTATCGTGTAGCTCACCGATAAAAGTTGTTAGGTAGTGTGCATGCATGCATAGCAACTGGTGTGTTCCTTCCACAAACAAGAAAAACTCTCTTCTTACAGTATTAATGGAGATCATAAGAATCCAGATTCTGATGGAGCTACTTCATCACCTGTGAATCACTTGTGCTTTAGAGTTTAAAGGGTCTGAAGTTTTAGCAAAGTCAAAATTTCTATATGAAATGTGTAGTGGAGCAGATAGCTAAGCAAGAGCATCCACAGCTTTAAAAAAGCTGCACTGCTAGAATTAGAAAATTAAAAGAGAAATCCTCTTCAAAGTGATAAATGCACTGAAGCCTGTATTAAATAACCTCTGAAGGGACTTGCAAAAAAAAAAAAAGTCTCTTAAGGGAGGGAAGTTGATCTTCTCCTGCATGTTATTTAATGTTGCAGTTGCTTTTCCTGATGCTTTAAAATTTTGATCTGCTGATGTGTTAGTGGGCAACTACAAGTGAACATTTTTCAGAGTTTCAAATGGACACCCTTGTAATACAAGAACAGAGAAACAGATCTCTTAGCTTGTCTTAACTCTCTCAATAAATTGGGATAGCTCTTGCCCAAGTGATCTTTATTAGTGTTTTACATGATCTGCTATACAATTATATCATTGTTTCTCCACTATCTGGGAGTTAGTGACATTTTTCCTCCTTGCTTCTCCTATGATTACATAACTTAACAATTAGTTTTCTCCTCAGCTGTTTTTGTGAATTCATTCTTTCTGTTTGGAAAGGAATGGTTGCCATCAGACCAGATTTATCACTGTTGAAAAAGAATGTGGCTGTTACATCATGACCAACCGTTCCCACATCAGTATCATTTTTTTCTCTCATTATAAATCCTACGATTTATAATTATAAACTGAAATTATTATCTCTTTAACTCCTTTGTATGGGTTGTTTTCCTCCACAATTGTTCAGTTTCAAAAAAAGTTTAAAAAGGCTGTTTTAAAAATATAAGGAAAAAAATAACATGGCATTTGATTTTTTCACATAACCCTATGGTGTTCCTATCTCAGGAAGCACAGGTTGTCACAGCAGAGACAGTATTTTCAGCCACCTCAAAGCTGACTGCAGCAGCGTCTGGGAAAGGTGGTTTTTATTTGTAATAGTGTGCACAGGCTCCACAGGTCTGCTTTAAAACCAGCTTTCAAGGAGGCAGTTTAGCAGCTCTTGCAGCTGGCGGTACAAAAAAAAACCCCAGAGCTGCTTTGACATGAGGCAGTCTGTGCAAGTCTAGAAAGGATTAGCTTGAGTGGCTTCCATTTTCTTCTTTCTGAATGGATGAACATGGGAAAGTAGTTATTTCCTGTGGTTACATATTGTATACAGTTATGCCACTTGTGTGAATTATTAGTTTTCCTCTAGGAAAGCCTGCATAGCTTCATGGGGATTTTTGTTTGTTTGTTTGTTTGTTTGTTTGTTTGTTTGTTTTGTGTGTGTGTGTTTAAATTGTGGTTGGTTTGGGTTTTTTTGTTTGGCTGGGTTTTTTTACACCTCATAATGACATGTGACAGGTGCTTCTCTGCCTCCAAAGAGATTACAGGTTTCCAGGTTTCGAGTTCTTTCATCCCAGGGAAATGTTCATGTGTGCCATAACAGAAATGATCTGGAAAATATTTTGGTCATATTCTGCAGCAGTCTTATATCAGTCATGATACATAATCATGACTACATGATTATGTAGCTACAAGTTAGGTAGGTTTAGTCTGTCTAAAGTGATCTGAAAATCGGGTATTGTAATCAGATATGGTGATGTTTCTTCCACAGACAGCACCTGCTGTTGTTCTTCTTGTTATAGAAGGAAAGACCAATCAGGAAGTTTTCTTGCTCAGATACCACAGGAGGACACAGTGCTTAACCATCTAGCTTGGAAGGTCTCACTTGGCCTTATCTCTGCATCTTTGTTCTCAGCTATTTCTCTAGGCCTTCTCCCAGAAACACAATAGGAACAGACCTGACAACAAAGTAGCTCAAAAAATGTGGCATCTCTAAAGTGTTTGTGGCCACAGCTACAGGGATTTAATTGTTCCTTCCACAAAGTCTAAAAGAGGATTTAACCAATCCATTGACATCAGCTGAGCAGCCTTAGCTCTTGCAGCATAACAAATGTATGGAACTACATCAAAGACACAACACTTTCCTTTGATTTTGGTTTAGTTATTTCCATTTGAAACAAATGTTCCACACAGTTGTTCAATACGATGCTGGAACATGTTGACCTATAATGCAGGTTGTGGATGAATAACAGCAGTAGGAAAGAGTAGTTTTTGTATGATTTGTTGCATTATGCAGGTGTGAACAACATGGAGTCCAAATGCCTTTGGAACAACACCATTAGGAGAAAACCAATCTCAGCAACAAACACATAGTGGAATTTTCTTGTGGGTTCTGTTTCATCATTAGGTGAGATGCTCCTGTCTCTTAGTTTCATAGATATTCCACTGCTGGCCTTGATATTTGCTGTGTGAATTGTGGCTTGGGTGGCAATGCATTTCCACAAGGAGACAGGGTGATAACTCTTCTAACTGGTTATCATTTTGTCAAGAATAAATCTGGAGGGATGGATTTGAAAAAATATGATTGGACCAATGGCAATACAGGCAGAAAAGGTAGCCACTGCTGAACAGGGTGTATTTTTGTTTTCCTTTTTTTTGGCAAACAATGTCTTTCATGTTTGTAGATTGAACAGGGCATATGATGTGAAAGGCAAAGGTCAAAGAAGGAAAAAAAGCAACAGCAATCTAGGAAAGCTGAGTTTGGAATTTCAGTGTCATAAAAGCTTCAATAAAGACGGGGGCTCTGGTATAAAAACACAGGAAGGAACTGTCTCTTTCCTGAATATATTTTAATATTGGGTGACAATCCTGCAAAGAATTACACCACTCCTAAATTTTATGCAGGAGCTATTGAGGTAATCAGAACTCCAGGACTCTGAACTGCAGTCCTGTGGAGATGAATATCCTGGTGAAGTTAATGTGAGATTATAGCATAAAGAGAACATGAACAGATCCTGTGTGCACAATCAAGGCTGCAAACACCAGTGTATGGACAAAGAGGCTAGAGTCTCATATAAGGCAGAAAAATGGCTGATAGAAATTCAAGTTAATTCCTTTTTGTCTGACAGTAGTATCAATATTTGCTTTTTAAAGCTTTTCATGCCACAATTTTTGGCATGTCTGGTTTTGTTGTTTTACTTGGCACCTTATTTTCTTTATCATTAGTCCTCTTAATTAAACAAAAAATCTGGGTTTTTGCAGACTGCTCAGTTTGGGGGGAAAAAATAGCTGTGGATTCAAGTCTCTGGACTGCAGCATTTCACTTCAAATCACAAATGAGAGACTGCTCCAAGACTGCATCATGCAACACTTTACCAAAAAGTCTCTTTTTTGTTTCATTGTTTTTCCATAGGAAAGTAGGGAAATTACTTGTTCTTCATTTTTTCATGCCTAGTTGCAATTTATTTTATGATATTATTGCATATCTTAGTCTTCTCTTATATGTAAAACAATGATCAGAAGATCTCTACCTCACTCAGATTGTATTAACTCCCAACATCCCATTTATTTTGGATGAGATTTCTTTGTGTAGCTTGAGGCTCATATTTTTCATTACATTTTACTTTAAAAATTGTATGACCACTGACACTGAGATTTGTTTCAGCCTCTCTCTCTCTTTACGAAGGTGAATTTGGTGTATAGAGGTATATTTCACCTGATAGAAAAATTGTTAAATCCCTTAAATTATTTCTTCAATATGCCTTGCTAATGAAGGCTGCATGTTTCATTCCTTTCATTCATTGCCTTCTGTACTTTATTCTGGTATCAGGACCAGGGTACAGTAAAGGTCACTATGAATGACCACTGGCAGGATCCCTGAGACTGTGAAAGGGTAGGGAAAGTCTTCCACTTTGCTTGCCATTTTCAGTCAGTGCTGCAGAGCCCATTATGTCATCAAAGTGCACGCTTGGAAGCAGAATGCCAGCACACGAAGACAAAACTGAAATAATTGAGTCAAGCTGAGAACAGGAAATATATTTGAGCTAAAAGTCAGTTTTTTCATACATGCTGTTATCGCAGCATTTTAATACAAATATCTGGGGAGATGGTGGAAGGGGAGTTACAAGAGAGTGGGAAGTCATCAAGTGAAACCTGTAGGAGTTGCACCTGTTCTTGCCATTAATCAGTCTTTGAAGCCTGCAGGAGAGGAGCTGCAGCCTCATGGTGCTGGCTTGGAATTTGGCAGTGTAAGCAGATGTTATCCTGTACCTAAAAAAGAGAGGATTATGAATCTGAGAATACTGGGCATATGGGGAAAAGTAATCTTATAAAAGACTTATCTGCTGTCCTAACAGGGAAGAAATGGTTGCTGTTTTTTGTTTGGCTTCCTTTTTTTGTTTGGTTTTTCTTTCCTTTTTCTTTTTTAATAATTTTAAGCAGCTGTTTAATTTTTGAAATGAAACTCAATGTACACTGCAGTCTCTTTAACAACTCAAAACAATGTGAAGTCAAAACTTAAGGTAATGAATCATTGAGTAGTACTTGAACTATTGGTATCTTGAAGAACACAACTTCTCTTTTTGCCTGTGGATTTGTTTGTGAGTTGTTGCTTTGTTTTGCTTTTTCCCTTTTCACAGACCTAGTTTTGATGCAAGGAAAGATCATGCGGAGCAGTTTTTCATATGCTCTGAAGTGTTACCACTGACAGGATTAACTGATTTGTGGGAGTGTAGTGCTCTTAGAAAACAAGTCTGATCTCATACCTGGAGATCTGATTCTTTCTGTGCAGAAAAAGATAGAATCTTATGAATACTATTAGAGCTGCTGTCAAGGAATAGACTGGTACTTCAGGGCAATGAAACTTGTGGGATTTCAGGCTATTAATAGTTTCCTATTTTTTATCTTGTGAGGAAAAGGGATAAACTCCAGATTACAAAGTTCAATATAGGTCTTAGATTTAGTTGCTTTCAAAGTTTATCCATTGCTTCTTAGATCCCATTGCATGAACCTCAGCTCAATTGCCTTCTGCTAATATTATTTTAATGGTAATTTTATTCACTAGGTAAAAGTCCTCAGGAAGAGGGTCCACAGCATTGTTGGTAGCATCTCATACTGTAGATGAGGGAGGAAGACAGTTGTTACATATTTGGTATTTTTGGTTATTATTAACAGGTCTGTGCACTAAACCCTGTGTGTTTACATCTCTGTTTAATAGTACAGTGGTTAACCCTGCAACAACTTGAACTTGTTGAGGTTCCATCAAAGCAGCTCTGGATTGAAAAGGATTCATTGAATTATAAAACCTTTTGGCCATGGTAAACCAGTATACTGAACTGAACACATAAAGCTTATTTTAGCAGTAGCTCTAATCCTAGGAGATGAATATGTCTCTCAAAAAACCTTCCAGTGCAAAGCAAAACAGGGGGTATGCTGCCAGCACCCCGAGGGCACCAACAGGGTATAATGGCCCTGAGCAGCATCACCTCCTTTGCCTTTCTCCATCACTCACCAGCCTCAATGCAGCTCAGGACCTGGCTGGAGCTCTGCAGTGGGGCACCTGTCTCCAGCCCCATTTGAAGAGTTCAGGAAATTCCTTCTTGAGCCTTTCACATGACATGGGATTTCCTGCACGAGCTTTCCTATTCTACCAGCCTATGACTTCACTCTCTTTGAGCTCCCTGGTGATTTTTCTGTATTGTCTGAGTCCTGGTCTCAAACTCATTACATGCAAGTCAGCTGCTGGCCACTGGTGGGGCTATATCCAGTTTCTGAAAACTTGTGCTTCTGACACAGATGTGACACCAGCTTGGCACTGCTAACACAGGTTTTGCATTTCTGTTATGACAGCTGCCCTGCACCTCCTAACAACATTCTTTTGAGTTTAGCTTTGGTCTTAAGTCAGTGCCATTAATAGGAGAAGCAAAATTATTTTCTTGAGTGATTGGCTAAGTCAGAGGTAGATAAGACCTTTAAATAGTACCTTGCTTTCTGACAGACCTGCTTATGCTGTTATCAGTTTTGCACCTATATAACAGTAGTGGTGGCAAGTAGGTTTGTAGGGGTCCAACTGTGTAGGACAGCTCTTAAGTAGTTTAAGTTTTTGTGATAATTTGTTAGGGTTTTTTTTAAAACTTAAGTTTTTAAGTTTTTTTGATAATTTGGGAAGGGGACAAACCTCTCTATCATGCATAGTTTCTGTTTCTTTTACTATAATAAAAAATCTGCTCTGGTAGGGATAACTGTGTGGTCTTATACAGCTTTCCATCTCAAGCTTTTTTTTGTGAGGGGAAAAAGAAATCAGAAGTGAGAACAGGAAAAATAGAAAAGGGATGATAAGATAACGATAGAGAAAACACAGTAGATATGTTCTAATATGAGTTGTAAAGCTGGAAGATGCTATAGATAGTTCAGGAATAAAATTGCTATTTTCACAGGACAGAGAGAGAACTCTAGCTCTTGCCATGGAAACATGCATTATCCTGCCTCACACTTCAGGCTGCTTAGGGCATCATGTACCCTAAACAGTACATATAGTTCAGTAACAGAGGAGGAGAACAGATAGTAAAAATCTAAAGAAACTACACTGAATCCATGAAGATTCTAGAAAAATGCCAGGATCCCTAGTGCTGGGCACATGTTTCTATACTGTTTCTTTTTTTTGTAGAAGAGGAGCTTAAAGACACACCTAAAGAGCAGCCCACTGGTTCTCATTTTTATCAAGAATAAAGTGTTGCGAGGTCTGAGCACAGCAAACACTGAAAGGGTAGGAATCTTCCTGCTTTTGCTGATGCAATTTGTGACTCACTGATTTGTATACGTTGTGTGGGAGTGTGTGTTTGTTCTTGTTGAAATGATGAACAGTCCCCTGACTCAGCAAAGGAAACTTCACTTCAATCTTGATGCTGTATCTAGCACCCTCTAGACTTAAAATAGCCATATGTGCTACATCCACTGATTATGACTTGCAGTTCCTCTGTGGGTTAGTGGTGCTTACAAAACCCTGGTATTCATGCAATAAAACCAGTTAAACTTCCTAATAAGATAGCTGGTTTTGGGGTGGGAAATAACTTTCTGATAGCAGTACACATCTTTGCAGACATCACCTCTATAGCCAAATTGGCCAAAGCAGTAGAACTATTTTGCTGCTGTGACTACTGGGTATCCTAGTGCTATTAAAGTGATCTTATGGTTATGTTGCTCTAGATAGTTCAGCAATGAAATTCAACCTAGATGTCCCAGACCATTCAAATTATCAATGATAATGTAGTAATAAGTAACAATGATACAATGTGTCTAATGAGGTCTGCAAAAGCATTTGAACTAATACACCAGAAGGAGAGTCTGGGTAATATTATCTCTCTGTTCTTGAGTTGGGAGTGGAAATATGGTCAAAAGATTGGGATTTGCCAAACCAGTGGTTGGAAAATTTGTCTTTTATCCTAGACTTTGGACCACCACATGGGCTTGGTATGACCCAAAGAAACTAATTTTTCTGTTGCTTGTCTGCTTGATGTTCCTTCAGCTTGCCCCTGTTGTAGTTTCTTTCAAGGAGGGACTATCCTGTCTGTGTACAAAGTGCTCAGGGAAAAGTACTCAGAAAAAACTAAGCCTTACATTTGAAACAAACTTAGTTTTTGACTCTTCCACTTCCCCTAAATAACTGGTTTTATTGTTATTAAAATGCTTGGAAAGAATCATAAGAACACACGAAGTTTTGTACCACAGACAAAATATTCTACTGGAAAATGTCTCCCAGGTCAGCCTCCTAGCAATCATACTAGGAGTGAATAGCACCGTGGGGCCCAATTTTGCTGGCTGATGTGAAAGGAGAAGTTTCATGGGGAGTTTCATTTCCCTTTGCTCTGTGTGCACTTGGCTCCCTTCTACTTGTTGGCTAATACTGGCACTTTTGCTAATTGAAACCAAACTGCTTGGACTTGAAATATTTACAGGTACTATCTGCTGAAAGACAGGTGGTCAGATTCATGCTGCTGACTTTAGGGCACACTGAGGCAGGATTTTTTTATGTATTTAAGGTAACTCATGTTCATCCGTAGCAGTCCTATCTATTGATATCAATTCCAATGAAATGCTAAGAAAGGTCCATTTTCACAAGACCTAATGCCTGACTCCACTCTATGGCCTCGAATCCCCCAAATCTTTGTTTTATGTCAGGTAAACTTCCTGTAGGTACCAAGTAAAGCCTGGCAATAGTTTCAGATGGGGACACCAATACCTATTTTTATCTAGGAGCAGTACAATGACAGGAAGTCCTGTTTCATGTCTTCCCTTCCTTTTTGGAGGCTCATGCAATGCTTTTTCCTGTACCACTTAGCAGATATTTTTTCAAGTCTAGTATGAGAATATGTTTAAATGTAATTCATAATACACTAATAAAGGCAAACCTCTCTCTTGTCATTAAACAGTATGATGTCCTCAAATCAATGTTATTATTTCTGCTTAGATATCTTTGCCAAGTTTATCCAAAACTGCCTCCCCTCAACATTCCCCTAAGTGTCTAGCACTTGGCACCTCCCCTGCAGAGACCAGTGCTTGTTTTAGCCATGGATGGTGGTCATGAAGGGAACACAAATCATATGCTTTTTGATACCATCTGTTTCCAGATGTCCTTATTAGTCCCATATTATTCAATTTGGCAAACGTACCCCTGATACTTTCCTTAATATCACAGAAAATGTTTTTTAAATCTCAGAGGGTGCCAGAAATACCTTCTTTTTATTCCCTTTGCACATTTTCCAATCATACCTAAAATTGTTTTTGGACATACAACTGACAAGATTAGGTTACAATTAACTGTCTTGCTGGAATTTGCATCTGTTTGAGAGGAAAAAAATCTTTCTGCTCATGAACAAGTTGGCCAGTTGTGCTTCTGTTTTTAGCATGCAACAGTTCCTGGTGGGTTAGAGTATGATTTAAATGATTCAACCAACTATGGTATGTTTAGTCTTAATTTAGCAACACTGAACACAAAGAAATATTAGCACTAAAGGAGAAATATTCTTGTAATCTTTTCTACCTTACTCTTGGTACAACCAAGAAATCAGCAGCAGATTTCATGGACCAGCTAGAGAGGAAATGTATTTTCCCTTTTCCTTCACCCTCCACGAAACAAGAACCTTGAATGTTTTTTAGTAATAGTATTTTTATCTGGTGAATAATTTTGGTTTATTTTCAACCTATGAGCTTCTTGAAAAGAGTTTTATTTAACCCTGACATTTTATAACTCCACATTTCAGTGGTTTTTTTCTCTAGTTTTACTGAGAATTTAGAAGAGAGACACTCTGAGGGAGGATTATCTGCTATCTGTCTAATGCAGATTTTGCTGCTTCTAAAATGCTGAGGGCTCTGAGAGCCATTTTACTGAAATATATGGGCCTGAAGTCCAGGTCAAAAGAAGTGTTTATATTCTTATTTGTTGCTGTCTGTTACACAACTTTTCCCTGAATTTACTAAACAGGAGAACATTAAGTGACAGATACAGGGATAGATCTGGTAGATGTCACTGCAACTTCATCTAGTTGTGGAATCAAACTGAAAACTTCCTAGCTCTCTGTTGGACAAAATAAATTGTGAAAGGGTTCCCAAATGAATTACAGCTTACATGCAAAAAACCCACATATCCTAAACATTTTTATGAATGCAAATCCTTTTGTGTGAAAGCTTGAGATAGGGACAGAAGCATACAAAGAGGTGCTCCTGGCTTTGATGAATGTTTCTCAGTGCTGAGGTTTAAATGTGTAGGTTTTAAAATGCTCTGTTCAGCCCCTGCATGCCCTGGCACTCTGGTTGCACTAGAGGAGAGCAAAGCACAGTGTTAGGGATATTTTTTTCTATGGCTGGACCAAACCAAAGCAATGATGCTTATTTCTGAAAAAATGGTTATTTTACAAACTGCATGCTCTAAAAACTTCCTTGGCCTTTTGTCTTATTTATGTTAAAAGCAATCATTATATCATCCTTCCCAAAATGCAGAACTGCAATTCACTCTCAAATATGTCAGGTATTGATATTCTCTGTGCTGTAAGATGGCCCTTTAGTAAGCTTTAGACTTAGATAAAAGATTGCCCCTTTCCTTTCTCTTTTCCTAAAAGCAGTTCTTTTCAAAGACATTTTGAATGGGACAGGATGCTTGAAATTGGACTACCAAGTAAAACTTGTGGTTTGTATAAGAGGGGTTTTTTTTTTCCTGTTTATTGTGCCTTGATGTTTCTGGGCTTCCCAGGTGTTTCTCTGCATTCCAAGATGTGTTTCTATTCATGTCTTAAATTGACTAGTCTTTTCTGAGGGGATATTTGTATCAGAACGCACTGCTGCAGCTCAATTTAAGGAGAAAAAATGAGGAGGAAGAGGGAGTTATGGCTGATCAGAATGTGTGTAGCCACAGAAATACACTCCTATTTGTCATTAGGGCCTCTTTAGCTGCTGCTACCTCAGTCTTCAACTGAGTACCATTAGGATTCCTAAAGAAGAGTGATTCTAAGTTTGTGGTTCAGCAAGGACCAACTTTGGTCAGGACATGAGGGATATGGCATTGCTAAAAAAGTGTTTAATGCTCATAAATACCTGTATTTATTCCATGACACTGATGGAAAGGGTCATAGAAAAGATCTCTGGTGATAGAACTGTACGACACATTAAAATTCTGTGATTCTAGGAATATAAAACTTCAACTACTAGCTTATTCCGTTTCTTTTTTTCCTCTCTGGGATCAGATTGGGCAAGGACAGCTTGGGCTGAGTAGAGAAGGTATGAAGAAGAGAAATCAGAACAATGACAGATATTTCTTTTTCTGAAGAAAAGCCCCACAGTGGGTAGGACTTCAGAAGTGCAGCTGCTAAGGTGTTTTTTTACTTCTATAATCTTTCTGAGATCTGGAATTGCAGAATGTAAGAAAAATATACCAGTGCTTCAACAGTTCTGTTCAGCTGAGTGTGTAAACAAATTAAGACTTAATTCTAATGGAGGAATAAAAAAAATGTGAGGACAGTAGTTTCAGTAGACATTGCCACCCATGGTTTTTGGTTTGGTTAGCGGGTTTTTCTTTTTTTGTTTGGAGTTTTTTTATTTGGTTGTTTTTTGGGGGTTTTGTTTGTTTGTTTTGGTTTTTTTTTTTAACAAATGCCATCACTGTAAGAGCAGAGCTGATAAGTTTACTTTGTTTGCTGTTGAAGCTTAGGAAAGTTCAAGGAGTCAGCTGTCAAATTCTGGGGCCTTTGCAGGCCAAGGAATTTCAATTTCCAAGTGCAAGAGATTTAAGTTTTGCAACAAAAGATGATCAAACACTAATAATTTCTGAGTGTTGGTAGGAAACAGTGCCTGTTTTTAAGGGGCAGTGAGTATGACAGTGCACTCACTTTATTCTTTGGAGCCCTATAAGGATGGTATGGCAGAATTCAGACGTGAGTGAAGAGATAATTTAAGGTCACTGACAAAAACCACCACATGGATGCCCACAAGTTTTCTTTCAGAAGTTCTGTGAGAAGTATTGAATCTCATCTCCAAAGAAACTCAGAAGGCAGACCTGTCTTAGTCTTGTTGTGGAACAATGCTTAGTGTGCTTCAGACCTCAGGCCCAAAGTAGCAGGTGAAATGCTAGCTGCTAATTCTAAAATATATTCAGTTTAGAACATGGATACTGTTAAATATATACATATCACTATATATATGATATGCATGCATTTTGTGATTAAACTACAGAAAAGTGTTATTAGGCCTACTGAAAATTTGAATTTTTGAATCTTTGAACATTTCAAATTCAGTCTGAATTGTTTAACAAATGCTGTCTTCCCTAACTACACGTTCTTAAGTGAGTTATTCAGCAAAGAAACTATTTGTTACAAAAACTGCAAAACTTTCTATGTGATGACCTTTCAATCTTCTTGTGTTGCTGCTTTCCAAGACAAGTTTGTTCAGCCTGTACCTTTACTTTGCAAATTTGTTTGTAGATTTAGTAGATTTACTCTGTTCCCAGAAGTATTGTGCTGCATTTGGCTGTATTAAAATGCATTTTTTAGGTTGCGAGTAATGCAGATCTCTCTGTAATAGTAACCTGTCTTTGCTATTTACTTCTCCAGAAAGATTTGTAGCAACAAGAAACTGCACCAGCAAAAGATTCATAACCTGATTTATGGCTGACAAAAACCTGCAACGATCTAGGGCCAGTCTCCAAGAAGCTGAGTGGCTTCTTTTCATTGCTGTTCATGTCTTAGAAAAATTTAAAATAACAGTAAAAATGTAAAACTGGAAATATCTTGATAATCCTTGAATCTTTGAGGGTGCTGACATTTTACCAAAACGCTAGAAGTAACCAACAGGTGAACATTACTCGTTTAGAAACCTATGAAACTGCTCCTTTAAAGTCATTGGTGTATATTCCTTAGGTTTGTTACAGAAAAATGTTTAATTTTAGCAAGTGGCTGGCACTTTGCTTTTGACAGAAGATCTCTTCTGGAAGTCACCTCATCGAAACAAAGATTTAAGAAAAAGACTGGTCCTACAGGGATTTTCTGGAAACTTAGTGGCTTTATTTGCAATTTCTTTTAATGTGTTTTCCCAAGTAAATTTGTGCTCTGTCTATTTTAAATTATTACTGACTTAGTCTAAGTCAATAATTTGTGATCCTTTAAAACCTGCCCTAAAATAAAATAAGGTGGTGCTGTTTCTCGGTGTGTGCTGAGGCAAGAAATTTCGGCTTTAAAGAGATTGGGGGCATCCTTATCTCCAGACTTGGTGATTTGGGATCGCGTTGCATTGTGTGATGTGATTATAAATAAACATATGTAAACACATATGTCTGAAAGATGCACTTAGAGCTAATGGCACCTTTCCTGCATGATCTTGGGAGAATTTATTGCATTTTCTTCCATGAGTTGAGCGTCTTGGAATGGCAAGGCTTTCTGACCAACAGAAATTTTTAGCTCGTGGGAATCTAGTCCTATCCAAGATTCTCAGGACAGCAACTACAAGAGCAGTTACTTAAGACATGCAGCTATTGGTCTTTCAGCTTGAATTGTCTGGGTTTCATGGGAAAGGCACACATCATCCTGCAGCCATGAAGCAGTAGATGTTGTGTTATACGTACACTGACACACACAGGGTGTGTTTTGCTTCCGACTCAGATTGAAGCTGAAGTGCCAGCTTCTGTGACTCTTGAGGAACCTGTGCCAGAGTGGCAGTGAAACTTGTCTCCAGCACACTTAGTAGGAAGCTGCTGGGAAGCAAGGAAGAACTGGCTGGGCACAGCACTGTGCTAATCTGGCTGTATTGCTGCCTAAATGAAGTTAGCTTGAGTACAGCTGGTAAGGCTACAGGGAGCCTGGGTATATTTCCACTGTATTGCATGTACAGAAATAGATGGTACCCAAAAGAAAAGAGAATTTATATCCTGTATATCAGTAGATTTCCCCAAAACATCACAAAGGGCAAATTACTCAAGAACTTTAATCAAGTGACTGAGTTTGTTTGGATTAAAAACCTTTCAGCTCTATTTTCGCTCAGCTCCCATGTTTCTCTGATTGCTTCAATTTGCATTTATGGGTCTAATATGTTGAAGCATCAGCATCCACAGCTAAAATCAGCAGTGTTACGACTATGCACTAGGAATTTTTATTTAATCAAAACACTAATTTTAAAAAAAATTTAGGTAACGAAATAATGCAAGATAACCAAGGAGCAAACAGGCCACATATTTTTTAAATCTTCCCCTTGTTGTCTATGGGAAACATTGCATTAATTTCTTTTCTTCATCAGTTTACTGATTTTACCTCTAGGCTGGAGGGAAAAATAAAACTCCTGACCTTCCCTGGCAGTGCTGAGGACAGCAGCATTTATTGCTACAATGGCTTTTGGGATGTCTTGTAAGTTGGCTTAAAAGACTGATAATAAGGGGAGAAATAAGCCACTTTTTCAAATCTGTTCAAGTCAGAAAGGAATAGTTGAAGTGATTGCCTACGCAGTGCATCATTGCACTCTTGGATTTTACTGCAGTTATAATTGCTCATGCAAGAGCCATGCTACAGTGATACATCTGGTGTATGAAATTGTAGAATAGTAGTTCCTGTTTTTATTTTAGCCAGGCATCAGAAAATGGGGCAAACAACTGCTTGGGGCAATTCTAGCTGTCAGAATAGAATCCACCACAGTGAGGAGGAGCCTCTCAGATACTTACAGTTGAGTCACAGACATTCCAGGGTAGACTACAGGGTGAAGCCTGCCAGGACAGTTCCTTTAACTTAGAAACAGTGAGTCATCAGGAATGAAAGGTACCAACAGTAGCAAAGGGTGCCAAGATTTATAAGGAGCTGTTTTATCCATCTAACAGTGCCAAGAACAAAGTCTTGCTCTTTTCAGTTATTCCAAGGTCTACCCAATAGCTTCTGAGCTGATTGAGTTTACAATACTTGAGTTACTCTATCTTCTCCTTTATTTTTTTTTTTCCTTACCTGACTGTGGATAACAGCCATCTTCTTGTGTACTGACTAAGCTTGTATTTAAAAGAAAGCTGCTGGTCGCTGAGGTGAAGCTCCCCTGCTAACACTAATGTAATTTTGAGGACATTGAGACTGAACTTGTAATGGGGGTGAGTTTTCCTCATCTAAAATGTGGATGGGCATTGACTGAATAGAATAATTCTTTGGATTGCATCGTTGTGTTTTGTATCATTTGCAATGAGTTTGTGTGCAATTATTAAGTATCAGTACAGCAGTATTTAAATGATAAACTTTTCAAAAGTCATAGTTCCTTCCTTGGTGCATCAGCCATAAAGCCATTGTACAGGCAAGCATTAGCCAACGTGGAGAATTTGTAGCAGAGGTATTTTCCAGCCTTAGAAGTGCATCAAGTACTTTCTAGCACTTTAAAGCACTGTATGGGAGTGTATTACAAAAACCACACCAACTATTGTGGTTCTGAACTCTTCCAGTCCATCAAATCCAATGTCCTCATCTTTGAGTGTTTTATGAAAACAAACAAACAAACAAAAACCCCACCCCAAACCCAGTGAATCTCAAATGGGTTGTATGACTGTCCAAAATCAAGTCTTCATCCCAACAAAAGGCTGTTGATTATTCTTTCTTTTTTTCTCATGCATATTAGCATTTTGCATTTCATTAGCACAACCAAACTGGTGTAGCTACGGGATTAAAAAATAATTGCCCCATTACCACAAAATCTCTTCCAAAATGCAAATTTAGGAGGAAGATTCATCAAGTCTTAAGCCACTGCTAATTCAGCTTTCCCTCTCATTTTGGCTTAGAAAGTGGGGAAAACTTATTCCCTTTTTTGGAAGTTGAAAGGTTTTGTGCCATAAGGTCCTTACCTAACCTCAGATATGCTGTAGGAAGGCAGTGGAAAATGCTAGTGCATGTTTCATGGAAAGAAAGCAGGAATTATGAGATACTCTGTGAAATGGCTGGTGCCCTGAGCTTTGGGATATGTGAAATAATATACTGATGAGCAGTGTTCAATACTGCTCCTTTACAGGTGTTTCAAGTGCCATGAAATTTCATGGAAAATCCTTGTTGTTTGCATGTTGTCAGATCCTACAGCCTGCAGTGAATCTGTGACCTGCAGCCTGGTGTTTTTCTGCTTTCAGCTAGCATATGGGTACAAAAGGTTATATTCAGACCATGAATGAAATAATTGAGGGCAGGTGCAAAGTATTCTTATGCTGAAAACAAAGACTTGCCATCTACCTCCAGGAAATAGAAAATATCCCACCAAGTTACAATAACAGAAAAGGTAGTTCATTCTAAGGTCATAGAGAAGAAATGGAGTTACTTTATGACTAAGACTTGGTAATAATAGAAGTATATATATATATATATATATAATGTAATTGGTAATGTGGAATAATGTTTGCATTAGGGATCAGGGTTTTTTGGTGCTTAGTCAGTAGTGCCACTGATTTACTGTGTCAGACTTTGTCAGCACTGTGCCTCTTTCTATAATGGTAAAAGGTGAAAAATTTGGTCCTAAAGGTCTAGTGGCTTTTTAAAGATTTTTTACAACTTTAAAATTTGCAGATAATCACAGGGTTATGATTGTTTGTAGCATTATTTTGAAGTAAAAATATTTTGAATTCCATCTTTTTTTCTTCATAAGGAATTTTACTTTTTTACTGAGAAGTTAGTTTACACTAGGAGCAAATGTCTCATGCATCCCCAAAGAAAATACTAATTTAGTTCTCAAGGTTTCATTAAACCCCAAAGATTGATACCTCCTATGGTGATAAGACATGTCTCATTCATGGTCAGACATCAAATAATCTTGTCACTCCTTATGTTTGTTTTTGGAACATCACTACACGTGGAGCTAAATTTAGAGTGTTAAAGCACTCTAAGCAGCTCTCTGGTAATTTTTTGTATTGATTGCTCTGGGATATTTCTTTGACTTGTCTCTACTAGAATAAAGTTTTGTCAGTGCAATTAGAAAAAGTAACAGCAGAAAGCAAGGACTCGACTGTGCAGTCTCCAAGCAGTTTTTACACAGATTTCAGACAGAGCAGCTTGGGGAAACCTGGTGCAATGCAGCTCCTGGTACTTGCCATGCCTGGTAATGGAAATGAGTGAACATCAATGGGTACTTGGGGCTGTCTCCTTGTCCGTTGTCTTGAAAAGTTTTCAAATATTTGATTTAGAAGTACTACTAATAAAAGAAAAAAACTAGAAAATGTTTGAAGGATGTGGAGATGAGGAGGAGAAAAATAAAGGTCTTGCACATGGGCTCAGAGGGCCTGGATTTTTGCAAGCAAGAGTCAACAGGATAAGAGGGTCTTGATCTCTGGGTAAAGTGTTAAAGTGGGATTGAGACACACAGGTTCATCTTTTGGCAAAGGCTTCAAGAGTGCAGTCAGCTCACAGGCTCTGTGCTCTGGGTGCCACTGCAAATCCGAGATAATAAAGTTTCTCTTCACTCCTCCTTGGCTGGCATTGTCTGTGAGCAGACCAAGTGTTTTCACAGAGAAGCTGTTTTTCTCTGTATATTGTACAATGCCATGCACAATGTTAGATTTCAGAATGGTTAAATCAGGGTCCCTGCCCCATGTGCTTGATACTGGAGAGGTTTGAATTAGTAATTTATCATAATTTTGTGGGATGGAAAAGAGTATCATCAGATTTCTTCCTTCTTGAGGATATTTTGATTAATATTTTCCCTTCTCTTCAGGGTTAGCACTTTGCATTATATATATTTCAAGGCAGAGAAATTACTCACTTGGCAGCTGTGGGTAAAACATGAAATTTTAGATAATGTTTTAAATTCACCAGGGACCAACCTGCTTCAAGGTAATTTATGAATTACAGTAAATTCAAATATTGTCTCCTGGCATGTATCTGTAATTAGGAAACTCTCCTGAAGAGGAAAGAGATGACTAGTATACAAATGATTTTGCAGATAAATACAGGAATGCCTAGAGATGGGGTGATATCAGGGAAGCTGCATGTTGAACAAGCTCTCTTCATTTTGCATTTAAAAGTGTTTCCCAGTTCACCAGCTTAAGTAGCTTCAAGCTTGCTAGTTAATGGGGAGAGTGTCACAGTGTGAGACGTTGAATTATTTGTGACTGTGGTATCAATTTGATTTCCAAATTCCCTATTTTCCCACCTCCTTCATTTCTCTATTATCTCTCCGATACCTGGAGGGGGTGGAAGAAAGCACCCCTTGGTGAATAGCTTTTTCTGTTTAGGGAAATGTTATTTCAGAGCTGCTTTATATTTCTTGTCTTGCATTTGGTCCTTATGGTATGGCCAGCCCACTTGTGCTTGTGTGCCAGAGCCTGCAAATGCCACGTGAGGCCATGCAGTAGCCTTAGTTAGCACCAAATGCTGACAGCCCCTGAACCCCCCTGCACTGCTGAGCATCTGGACATTGCCCTGCTTTGCTCTCCCTTCTCCTCTCTTCTTTCCCCTGTGATTTATTTAATTTGGTGCCTGGCAATCTGCTTTTACACTCTTGCTGCCACCAACCCCAGATAGCTGCTTTCATGTGAGTGGTTGTGTACCTGTCACTGGCTGCAGGGGCAGCATTTTTAGGCATGGGGAGAGAGAGGAGAGGTCATTGGGAGCCATCAGTGTATTTTTTTGTTCCAAGCCTTATAGTTGCAGTTGGGCTCACGAACAAGAGATGCATTGCCAAGTAAATGCCACTGGCTTTCCCACTTTTACAGTTTTGATAAAAATTCTCTGCAGTGAGAGATCATTCACTCAAGCACATGAATCAGAAAAGAAACAAAAATATCCTTTGCAAGTAGTGTGGCAACGTAGCTCTAGCAGATTACACTTTTATTCAATTTCTTTGTGAAGGGCCATGTGTCAAAAGGCTTTTTACCAAGATCTGCTAAAATGGTATGTGGAAGGACAACATATTTAATTCACCTTTTACCTTGCAGCAGTAAACATTGTTGCTGGAGACCATTAAAACCTGGTTGTGTCAGCTCCATTTCAAACTCTGGCATGCTTTCAGGGTTAAGTATCACTGATATTAATGGGAGGTGACATCAGTCGAAAGCTGTGCCAAATACAGGTACAGCAGGCTCCAGGGCAACCTGTATTCAGGAGGTCTCTAATTCTGAATGACTGTAAATGCAGTCATTTTCAGAAGCTTAATGCTTTCCAGCTGAGCTTTCCTTATAACACTGCAATGCTGGAACAAAGCTACAGCTGTGTTGAGGCTAAGGGACAGGAGGAAAACTTGTGGGAAAATACCCACGTTACCTAAGTAAGGATTTGTAAAATTTATTAGTTCTCAAAATGGGAAAGGCAGTATTCCTTGGTAGTTTAGATGTGCACAACTTGGCCCTTGGAATGCTGTGCAGCAGCTTATGTGCCTCTGGTTGTTAAGTGACTTGGCACCTGCAAATCTGTGTGAAGCAGAAAGCCACAAGTGACTCGAATTGTAACTGAGTAAAAAGTAACAACAGTCACTAATTCTTCGCCCCAAAACACAATAATCTTCCCACTAAAACTATTTTGCAGGTTTCCAGTAGTTTTGAAGGAGGAGTGGGATGCTGTGAAAAGCAAATATTAAGGCTTACCATTTTAAAAGGAAATATTGCATGTGTTTCAAAAATGAAAATAACTACATGGAATAGGACATTAAAATACACAAAAACATGAAGACAAAGCCACTGTTCTTATTTGGATTGAAAGGTGTAAGTGAAAGGATACTCAAACTAAAAATTCTCAAGGCTTTTAATTCAGCAAGTTAATCTGTAAATCAGTTTTTGACACCACAGTAATAATACAGGCACAGATATTCAGTGTTAGGGAAGACCAATGGGAATAAACTGCAACTGTGGCATCGTGTAAAAAAAGACAATTTAAATATTGTACTACATGTAAACAGAAAAAAATTGGACAGTAAGGTAGGGAGATATTTCTGTTCTTAAGAGCTCAGATGAAAAGAATGTATTCTGTAAATACAGTCATGATCAGTCCTCTCAGTAGCCTTATGAACTGTATGTAGGATTAGGATAACTTTTTGCTCCAGGATTGAAAGCATTTCACACCTCACATTGGCAAATGTTTCACTGTCACTTCAATTCATGAAATGAACTCTCAGCCACCAAGCATTGCTGATGATAGTGCACTTTGAAACACTCCTCACAGATTATTTTAATCACTCTTTCCCAAGCTTTTTACTTCCCTTGCCAATATGCAGGAGCTACCTTGAATGATTCTTGTTTGTCATTTGTGTTTCAGTGCGTTTGCAAGGTAGTTTCTTCAAATGCTGACGTGGATTTTTAATATTTTTTTCATGTTATGTGATGATAAGCCTTTTGACATTTTAGTAGAAATTACTCTAATAAAGTAATTACTTTTTCTAATGTGTGGTATCTGAATGAGATAATAGGCAAAAGAGCTATCTGATGAAAACACCTGAACATATTTTGTTTTTGCAACACAGCCCTCGGCTGTCTGTGTTTTCTGTATCTTGCCTTAAGAAAAAGTCTTTATTTCATCATCTGAGCTGATTTATCCTTAGAAAACAGAGATTTGCCTGCTCTGTTGAAGGGAAAACCTGGAGGACAATTTATCTTGCCTGCTTTAATACATAGCAATCAATAATTCCATGAGTTACTAGCAAACTCGCTTCCTACATGGAAAACCCTAGGAAGATAAATGGGAAAATGAATATCAACACATGATTAAGTCTCTCTTATTCTTGTATAATGTAGTAAGAGACTTAATTAAGAGAAGTTAATTTGTTCTTTGCAGTTTGGAATTAATCGTGGAGGGTTACAACCTGAACCAGAGAACTTTTTTCCAGACTTCATCTGGGGAGGTCATTTTGAAATCAATAATCTTCATGCAGGAACCTGTGGACATTGTGGACTTTTAAGCTGACTTTGGGACAGTAGCCTGGTCGGGGCCTAATCTTGGGATGCTGGTGGCACCCAAGTGAGTGTGACAGGTTTTTCTGAGGTAGGGAGTGGAATTGGCTTCCAGACAGTGCTGGGGTTTGATTTCCAGACACAGGATTGCTTGAGTTTCACTTCCTGGCAGACATATCTAGAAAAGGACAAAAAATGTTTTACTTCATATTTCTTGGTTCCTTATCTTCTCTGGTGTGAAAGTTTGGGGGATAAAAGTAGGAAATGAGAGTGCAGACGTGAAAGTCTGTGAGTGAGAAGATGATTACACCCAGTGCCCTGCTGTATTGCTCTGTGTGATGCAGTTAGTTTTTCAGGTTCTTTTATCTCTTCGTTGGATTAAGAGGCTATGGGACACAAGGCTTGGTGTATTTGCTGCTGTATAAAGGCAGAGATGTGTCTGTGCTCTCCTGGGCAAAGGAGCAATTGAAGAGTGAGTAGGCACACTTCAGCTTGCTCTCCTTGAGCTGATACAGGTTAAAAAGCAGGGAAAAACCCAATAGCAGGCTCATAACCTGCCTAAATACCTGGCTTGTAATCAGCTTGGGGGATCTTTCCAAGCTCTTGTTGTACAAGCTAAAGCTTGCTCAGATTTATCTCATGAGTTTGCCATCACATTCCTGAGAATTCCATCGACACTCATCAATGGGCAACAGACAGTGTGCAGATCTGAGAGCCGAGTCGGGGAGTAATCACGACCTCTCAGTCCACGTTCTGTGAGCAGATTTGTGTCATCCCCTTGGCAGAGTCCTTTGGCAGTTCTTTTGAAGTCAAAACCAGAGACCAGAGCTGACTTTGGAAGGAAGGAAGGTTCTGGTTAGGGTTCATTAAGAATCGTGGAGGCGTTTGCAACTGATGTGATGAGAATGTTGTTGGGTAACAAGCTGTCTTATCTACATGTCTTCGTTCTGTACAAAGCCACACCTCAAGGTGTAGCCAGTGCAGAGGTCCAGCACTGCCTTGGGTCACTGCACTCTTTTCTCCTGGGCTGAATTCACTTATTCCTGTCCCTGTTTTTCTGCACTGGAGTTTTTAGAAGTTGCTATATTATTGGACCTAAGAAAACTTTTTCTAAACTTAGAAAACTTTATTTTTAATAGTTTACTGCTAAAATTTAAAGCAGGAGTGAGCCAAAAATATGAACATACAGCTGCAGGTAATTTTCCTTTTAGGCAGCTGGCTGAAGGTGTTGTCAGGGCCTACTCCCTTTAGGCATGATCAGAGTGACTCCAGTACAGTCTGGGCTTTACTTTTTACTGTAAGGGTGGGCTTAAGCCTCTTGATTGTCTCATTCATCTGTGCTACAGATGGCTGGACTGTACAAATGGAAGAAAATGGGACCTTTTTCAGTCACAGATCATGTCTGTCTGAATACTGAGCATCCTGACAGATTCCCATGCCTCTCTCGATCATTATTAATTTGAAGATATAAGAAACTTATTCCTGTATAAAGATCAGCAATTTCCTGTACAATTAATCAAAAAGTGCTGTAAAACTCATATTTCAGTTTTCCTTCTAGTTTTTACACAAAACTCAATTAAAAATTATAACAATTAGATGTTAATGTCGTTTGAGAACCCTATTAAACAAAAATATGAGCAGATGACAACAATTTAAAATACAGGACTATGTCAGTTTTAATATCCATTATGTTGCTGTATTTTCAAGCCATAAAAGTGACAAGAATGGCATGCACTGTGTAAAAGAAATTTTACACATGTTCTGGTCACTTAATTGTTTTTCATTGTTATTAACTACTGCAGAGTCAAACATGGTTAGTAAATATTCTTTGATATGTGGTATGGATTTTCACGAATGGACATTTCATCCTGCATGGCTTTAAATATTTTCTTCTGCTCAGAAGTGTTTTGCTGCTGCTTATGAAGTGCTTGAAGTATTTTTAATTGATGTACAGGTTTGTAAGATGTATATAGCTCCAACTACCTTATGCTCACTCTGTGATGAGGTACAAATTGCACAGACAGTTCTTAATATGGGGCTCAGAACAGTTACCAAACAACTCAGGGGATGCCTCTGTGACCAGCAGGTTGCCTGAGTGATAATATTAAGCCATACCAAAGGTTCAGCTAACCAGTACTGGTCAACAAAAGGTGTCCATGGCAGAGAACAATGAAAAAACAAGCATAAGAAAAGATCTTTTTGATACTTCCCCAGTCATCTGCAACTTAGAATTTTTTTTTATTCTTTTATTTGCTAGCCCGGGGTGAGATTTTTTTTTTTTTCCCTCTGAATATATGAGTATACTCAATTCTTGAATCCATGTAAAATTTCAACAGCAACAGAATCCTATGGGAATAAATTTCAGTACTTCTTTCTAATGAAATATATCTTTTAAATGGTCTGACCATAGGTTAAATACCTTTGTTCTTTTGAATTTCAAATTTATATCTGACAGTGGTTTCATTATTAACCAACTCCAGTTACTCAGCTCTTACTATTGAAAATATCTGAGCTGTGGTCCTGACTTTTAAATACAAGTTTACCTTCATCCCTGCGCCATCCTCTCTTTATTTTTGTTTTCTTTCTTTTTGTTTCTGCTGATCAGTAGTCAGCTTGACATTGAGCAAACCTCAATTACACTTTTTAAACTTGCTGAGCGGGAACTGCAGGGCTGGAGGAGCACCTTTATAGCAGGTGCTGTGCTGCAACAGCCAGTACAGGAATGCATAAAAAAGACATAATGGATGAACTGCAAAGCAAACTGAATTAGATACAGTTACAGGAATGTAATGAAATGGTGCCTTTAGTAATTAGCCAGGGCTGCAGTGATCTGCTGTGGATTATATTCTTTGACTCTCTCTAATAATCTTAGTCACGTTTCCCCCCGTTGACATTTACCAAAGGCCTCGAGTTAAATGTATTTTTTTCTGGTGTATCATAGCTCACTTTTGAATGCTCAAAACTTGGATGTTAATGGGGAGAGCTTCAGTTTAAATTGTCCTTTCTGCAATTTTGTACGCTTCTAACTTTATTACAATTCTGTCCTTTAAGTCAGAGATATGAGACATTACAGCAGTTATATTAGAGTATAAAACTTGTCTGGACTCAAAAATGGTAATAAAATTTAGGTCCTTTTCCCTGGAACTGGCTGTTTATGGACCTGTTTTCCAAAAAGTATATCCACCAATTTCTTCAGGGCTTTGCTAATGTCCAGGCCTGTACTGGGGACGTATGGGACTCGCAACAGTGGTTCTAGTTCTAGGCTGAGTCTGTAAATGTACTTGAGCTCTGCTGTAATGTCTTGATATTCCCAAAATCACTCAACCTGTCTTGTCTTTTTATTTTTTCCCTTTTGTTCCCTATTTCTTTAGATTTTACTTTTTTTTTTCCCCAAAATTAGAAAAAATGCACTTTTATATTCCTCTAAACTTCAAAAATTAAAATAATGAAGATTTAAGTAACGTAAAAGTTACTTATAAATGTTGAAGTGCACATCTACATTTTGAGTGTCTGTACTTCCATGTGAAGATTCAAAGATATGTGGACTTTGGAGTCTTTTTGAATGCTAGTTTTATTTCCTAACTTTGAGGCCTGTAACCTAATCTTTACATGTTTGTTTTTTTTTTAATTTCTTGCCTTTGAGAGGCTAGTTCTAGTATTATAAAATTCATGTCAATCTGCTCATGTTTCAGGTTAAGGGAACCTGACTGAGAAATTCAAACAGTGCTCTCGTGCAAGTGATAAGCAATGACACATGCTTAGTTAAATATATTTACACTTTTCTATTTCTCTTTTTTAAGATAACTTGGGAATTGTCATCTCATATGTAAACCTCAGCCTGATATATGTCAGGTGTTGGCATCAGGATTATGAAACTGAAAACCAGACTTGAGCAGTCAACAAATTTTGTATTTTCATCTTGCTCAAAATATGCATATGTTGATAGTATTTACTAGCACTTATTTGCATAGGGGAAAAGCCTTTAAATGCTGCTGCTTAGCTTGTCTTTAGCCCTGTAGCACTTAGAGCAAAGATGCTGCTAGCTGAGTAGTGTTATTTAATCTGGTGTTCAAAAGAAAATGTCAACCAGACCAGCTATGATAATTCAGCTATCCCAATGCCTTCAGGACTTCTTTTTTCCCCCGTTAGCTTCAAATGAAAATAAACAGAGATTTTTCTATTCTTTACTGAAACCCTTCTGTCTCTCTTTCTCTTTTTGTGTGAATCGGAACTACTGCATCTGCTTTTCCTTCTTCCTTTCCAGTACCTGTCCTTGCTCTTGCTTTTTCTTGCCTTTAATTTCTTCTTCTACTATTTGAATATTTAAATCCTTCATACCACCTGAGTTTTTAATTACCTAGTTTTCACAGTCAACAAAACACCCAATGCTGTTGGGTTTGCCTGTTGTTTTGCATCCAAGTGTTCCTCCCCTTGGTGCCTGTTTGGTGACTTGCACCTTGCCCAAAGGTTACTTTGCATCCCTGCAGTCTCTCTCCCTGGCATTTGGCACCTTGGGAGGATTCACTGTTAGCAGTTAGTGAGTACCTCTTCCGGATATTCTTTCAAAACTTAGATCCTGAAACCATTAGGAAGCCAGCAGCTGTTGGAACTAGGCTGATATCTGTTTGTACAGTTGACTGGCTGTTTCATACTGAGTTTGGGAGGCTGCTCCCACATCTTACATAGCTAATGCTTGCCTGTTAGTATGTTGCCATTGACTTCCAGTGCAAAGCCACCATCTTCTCATCGTTTCTTCACACCCCTTAATGTAATTTTACTTGGCAAAGGCCAGAATTTTGGTTTCCCAGGGTTGAAAAACAGCGCTGGAGGAATTGTTAGAATAAGGCAAAAGTTAAGGTGGTCATTCATCCAGAACACCAGCAAACTTTAAATGAGCCATTCTTTATCTCTGTGTAAGTTCAGATCACTTCCCTCCCTTTCTCCTTGTTTAGTTTTGTGTGCTTTCATCTGAGACTAAAATAAAAAGACTTAAATTCTGAAAAGATACATGTAGTGCCTTTTCACTGACTCAATAGAAGTGGAATGGTTTGGAGTATGTTTTGGGCATTTATCCAAGCCTAAACAAATCTGTACATAGTCTGAGGGACAAGAACTTTGAATTACTATTACAAAAAAACTGCTTCCAGAATTGAAATAGAAAACAGCCAGCAAGTGAAATAGGCAGAGGAAAACAATTCTGCCTTTCCCAGTGGAATAAAAATAAAAGTAAATTCAGCCTCTAGTCTTTCTCCTTTCCACTTTTCCTGTGAAAGCAGTATTTTTGGGGCCTAGGCAAAAATAGTTAAAAACACTGGATCAGCCCAGAGAGCCCATGCAACAGTGGGGCAGAGAATGGAGCTGAATTTGTTGTTCAATGCTCAACGTGCAAAGTGACTTCTACAAATCAATTTGTGTCTGGAAACTTGGTTCATATTGTTGCATGCAGAAGCAGCTTGATGTGTTGCTTTTCCCCAAGTCTGCTTGTGCTCTGCAGTCATGTACTCTTGGAGTGAACTCATGACTGTCTGCATGCATGTATTTTCCATTATTCATTTAGAATCCCCTGGTTTTGTTGATATTATAGGTTTAAACAGAATGAATGTGGTCAAAGCAAATAATTTCTGGTATTTAAATAAAATGTGTAGAACATAGTTGATACTTCTTACCACCATTCCCCTAATGTAATTGATGAGTGTCGTAAACAAACCTCGTCTACTCAGGGAGCACTTTTCCATCCTCCTACAAAATCTTTGGCTTCTTCTTCACTTAAACAGGCAGTTTTGAAATTTGTGTCAGTAGACTAAATCACATGCTCTGTATGTGTGTATGAAATGCAAAACCACACATCTAAAACCTCCACGAGACATTTTTTTTTTTTTAATTAAAAACTGTTTGCTGACATGGACAGGTGCATTTGCATGTAGGGAGTTGATGTGTGTGCTGCTTCCCTGTGTGGTGTTGATTGATTTTAATGTACTTCTCCTCCTCCTCCTCTTTCTCCTCCTTTTCCTCCTTTTAGGAGAGGTTTTGACTATGGTCTTGTACCTGAACAGAGAGGAAAGAAGGCTCCTATTTCCTGTCCTCCATTTTGCATGCTTTTGCCTAAGTGCCAGGCACTGCATTTTTAGTCTGTAGCTTTAAATGTGCAATGTTAATGCTGATGATGTAATCATGATGCATTCACTCTGCAAAAGGGGAGAACTTGTGTCAGATTCATCTTTCCCCTTGAAGTATCTCTTGTATTGGATATCCAGAATATGCAGGAGGAAACCTCACACTTGTCAGTCTGCTGCTGATGGTTGAAAAGAGGCTTAGAAAGAGCATAAAGGTCAAAAATATTGTAGCTGTAAATGGAAGTGTTTTAAGTTGGAGAGAAATTTATGGAAGAAGATAGCATGAATTGACACTGAAACCATTCTTTTCCATTATTTCTCTAAATGAGTCTTTTAGAAGTGTAAAAATCAAGACAGTCAAGTTTGAAAATTAATGAGAAGGAACAGCAAATAATTAGGAACAATGCTATCAAGCAGATAAGTACTCTGACTACTGGCATACCTGATTCCATAACTGCAGTGAGGAGTTTCACAGAATGAAAAAAGGAGTAGATTTCCTTTCCATTCACCCCCCTCTCAACTGATATTACCATAACACATAAGGGAGTTGAGTACTATCGTCAAGGAGTGGTATGGACATTTCTTTAAAAAAAAAATAGAGACATTTTCTTTCCAACTTGAAGAAAATAAATCAAAGTCTCTTGTACAAATTACCTATACAAAGCAGCTGTAAAATCAAGTTGAGAAGGACCTCTGTATGGAATTGAAGTATTCCATCATACACTACTGGCTGCAGTTATCCAGCACGTGGAATGCCAGGCTCTGGCATACTTTGGATGGGGTATTCAAAATCTCAAAACACAGAGACTTAGAGAATGTACCTGAGCAGCTGTATCTCATGAAGGACCCAGGCCTGACCCCTGGCTTGTTTATGCTGTTGCAGTTCCAGTGATTTCCATGCACTGCCACTAACATCAAGTTACAGCTGCTTAAAATTGGCTCAATTAATTCTCTGCCTTTGAGTGAGTTTTAATTTCTTCAGTAAAAGTCATAGGAAAGGTAGCAAGCTCTCTAAGCATTATGATGATCCTTCTACAGAATTTTTTTAAGGCCACTTTAACAGTGAAAAAAGTAGTCTGGGAATGTAGATAGCTCTGGCATGGCACGTTTAAAGGGTGTTAAGGCTGAGACAAGAATTTCTCTCTGGTTCCTTAGGAGTATCTCTGACACCACAAAGGGGAAGGAACAGCCTGTTACTGATCTGTGAATAAGAGCTGATAGCAACTGCCAGGAACTGCCCAATTCTGTCCTCTGTCCTAGAGAGCTAGCACTTGAGTTGTGGGCACTTGGGCCTAAGTAGATGTAGGGGAGAGTGGAGAAGCCATTTTCTGAAGAAAAGAATTCCAGGAGTGTGGATAAAGTCAAAGATGAACAGGCTGAACTTGAGCAAGCTTCTAACAAGCCTGTTCAAATCTGTGATTTGAACGTGTGTACCTGGGCTGAACCTGACATTTCTGAGCATGCAAGTCCAAAACTTAACAGGTGATGCTTAGCAAATGTTTTCTGTTACACAGTGGTCAGGAAGGAAACATTTCATTTTTCTATGTAGTGAGCTACAGAAAAGTGCTAGAGGGTTCAAAATAACTTTGAATGCCTTGTGTGTTGAAAGGCAGAGATTGTGCCAACACGTTGCTCCCTGCTAGAGGGCCATTCTCTGTTCCTGACCTGCTTTACCCACCTATTGTTACTGCCAGTTCTTGATGGATTCATGATGTTACGTTAGCATAGCTTGGATCCCTTATTTCATTTGCTTAGAGTGAGCTGTTGGACCAAAAATGGAAAAAGGTTCAACTCCCCTAGAAGTTCTTCCTCTGCAAATCCAGAAGAATAATTTGAATGGCTAAAATATTCTGTAAATTCCTGAATAGCTTTGCAGCTCTTTACTGGGAAGGAAGATGACTAAGAGAGATGAGGCCTTCATACCAAGTTCTGCTTCTAAAGCATAGGTCCTTGTGAAAGACTTTCTTTTTTCATTCTTCATATAATTTATTAAAATTACATTTTTTTTTATATTAGTAAGTGTCTTGTCATTACTGTCAAAAATGTGTGGAGGGTTTTTTTTAAATTAAACTGATGCTCTTAGATTTCCTTTGTGGCCTGGCTATAAGCCAGCTGTCATGCTGTGTATGTAGCCCACCACTGTGCCAGAGAATCCTCAATCTATTTTGTTTTCTTCTTTTTTGCTGCCATTAGGGTTTTATTCTTTAAAAAAAAACAAACCCAAAAGCACAAAAACAGAACCCAACATCCCCCCCAAAAAATCCCAAACCAAACCAAAAAACCCCAAACCAAACAAAAAAATACAAAACAAAACAAAAAAAAAAAAAACAAAACAAAAAAAAAAACAAAAAAACCAACCAAACAAACAAAAAAAAACCACCAAAACCAAACCGAAACCAAAATCACTGATCTGAGAAGCTTTGTGAAGCTGTGTAGACCTTAACGCTTGTTAGTCTTGAATGCACATTCCATACTGCATGCACTGGACTGTGGCTGTGTGACATAATGCAAAACTTTTTCACAGATTTTTACATTTGTTAAAATGCTGAGTTGCTGTCTTGGGACACTGTCTGAAATTGTGTGCCATTTTTAAACTATTAGAATCACTCTTTCTCCAACTGGATTACTAGTGTAAATCACAACCAGCTGAGAAATCATTTCAGCTTTTTGAATACTTTGAGAGGAAATCTTTCGTGGCTCTTTGTATCCCACATGGCACATAAATTGTAGTGCAGCCTGCTGCAAATTGTATGCAATAATGTCCTCTGATCTAATAAACTGGCTTAAGAATACAGTTAGAATTCACTAACAGTGTAGTGGAGTTTGAGAGAAAACCACTTTCTCTGGATGTTTAGTAACACTCTTGTTGCATTTCAGGGTAGGTTTTGTAACTGCTGGGGACATGGGCTCCTGAAAGTCCCAATCACTGTTATTTCAGTGGGGCAAAACAAGGATATACATGAATGTAGCAGAGAGAAACTGACCTGCAGAAAATGCTGGGTCTGCTCCTTCCTCTTTTAACTTCTTCAAATAACTGATGATGTTGTTTTCACATTTAAATATGTTCTATTTTTTAATATTATATATTCTTAAGCAGTAGAGGAGCCATTTCATCCAGTTATGGCTTCACTTATTTTCTACATAATTAATACAAGTTTTCTCTGAATGTTACCCTTTTCTCGCTTAAGAAGAGGCTATGATAGGAAAAGAGGCAAAAACCAAACCACTCTCCTCTTTCCTTATTTTAACTTGTATGGAATGCAAAAAAAGCAGGGAAATCAAACCTTCAGACAAGTAACANTAGTGAGCTACAGAAAAGTGCTAGAGGGTTCAAAATAACTTTGAATGCCTTGTGTGTTGAAAGGCAGAGATTGTGCCAACACGTTGCTCTCTGTTAAAGGGCCATTCTCTGTTCCTGACCTGCTTTACCCACCTATTGTTACTGCCAGTTCTTGATGGATTCATGATGTTACGTTAGCATAGCTTGGATCCCTTATTTCATTTGCTTAGAGTGAGCTGCTGGACCAAAAATGGAAAAAGGTTCAACTCCCCTAGAAGTTCTTCATCTGCAAATCCAGAAGAATAATTTGAATGGCTAAAATATTCTGTAAATTCCTGAATATCTTTGCAGCTCTTTACTGGGAAGGAAGATGACTAAGAGAGAAGAGGCCTTCATACCAAGTTCTGCTTCTAAAGCATAGGTCTTTGTGAAAGACTTTCTTTTTTCATTCTTCATATAATTTTTTAAAATTACATTTTTTTTTAAATTAGTGAGTGTCTTGTGATTACTGTCAAAAATGTGTGGAGGGTTTTTTTTAAATTAAACTGATGCTCTTAGATTTCCTTTGTGGCCAGGCTATAAGCCAGCTGTCATGCTGTGTATGTAGCCCACCACTGTTCCAGAGAATCCTCAATCAGATACCCAATTCTGTTGGATTATCAAATTAATATGATTTTTCTTATATTATTTTGTTTTCTTCTTTTTTGCTGCCATTAGGGTTTTATTCTTTAAAAAAAAACAAACCCAAAAGCACAAAAACAGAACCCAACATCCCCCCCAAAAAATCCCAAACCAAACCAAAAAACCCAAAACCAAACAAAAAAACCCCAAAAAACCCCAAAAAAACAAAAACAAAAAAACCAAACAAAACCAAACAAAACAAAACAAAAAAACAAACAAACAAAAAAACACCAAACCCAAACCAAAATCACTGATCTGAGAAGCTTTGTGAAGCTGTGTAGACCTTAACGCTTGTTAGTCTTGAATGCACATTCCATACTGCATGCACTGGACTGTTGCTGTGTGCCGTGATGCAAAACTTTTTCACAGATTTTTACATTTGTTAAAATGCTGAGTTGTGTCTCGGGACACTGTCTGAAATTGTGTGCCATTTTTAAACTATTAGAATCACTCTTTCTCCAACTGGATTACTAGTGTAAATCACAACCAGCTGAGAAATCATTTCAGCTTTTTGAATGCTTTGAGAGGAAATCTTTCGTGGCTCTTTGTATCCCACATGGCACATAAATTGTAGTGCAGCCTGCTGCAAATTGTATGCAATAATGTCCTCTGATCTAATAAACTGGCTTAAGAATACAGTTAGAATTCACTAACAGTGTAGTGGAGTTTGAGAGAAAACCACTTTCTCTGGATGTTTAGTAACACTCTTGTTGCATTTCAGGGTAGGTTTTGTAACTGCTGGGGACATGGGCTCCTGAAAGTGCCAATCACTGTTATTTCAGTGGGGCAAAACAAGGATATACATGAATGTAGCAGAGAGAAACTGACCTGCAGAAAATGCTGGATCTGCTCCTTCCTCTTTTAACTTCTTCAAATAACTGATGATGTTGTTTTCTTTATCACCATAAATCATTGTTTTACACCGATGACACTGGACTTTATTGCCATTAATCATCTATAATGCTTGAGATGGAAATGTCAATGAAGAATATAATTTATTAAACATCACCCAGTGGGTGGTCTAAAAAGGTGGAATAAGCCTCGTTAAAAGCAGGGCCAAAAAATCACCCCATCTGGGCCTGATGTGGGACCTTGTAAACTGGGGAAAGGGGCTTGAGGTGAATGGCAGCAAAACCAAATGCCTCGAGCCTTAGCTATTTCTGAGAGTCTCTCAACCCTCAATTCAGGTAAGTCTTTGATTGGCTAGTTTGTCTGTGCTATAAATTTTAAAGACAGCTTTGGTTACCTGTCTTTTTTCGAGTCTGTTTCTATACCCTGTCCACTTGAAGTCTGTGTGTTTCCCAGAAGGCACAGATTTCTTTGTCATTTTAAATTTTTAATTTTTACCAGACTTTGATTATGGTGATATTATATGGGGTCAGTGCTCAGTCAACTGTTAAATAAATTGCAAACTCTACAAAACACAGCCAGCAGAGTCATTACTAACTGTAATGCTGAAACTTCAAGCAAAATTACATCTGGCTACAATGCTATTCAGATGCATAAATTATACAGCCTCTGATTATCTTAAAGAAAATTCAGCAATTAAACTTATTTTATGGGCACAAAACAAGGGGTACTGCCAAAAGGAATCTGTGCATCCTAAAAGTCACAAGAAGAAAAATAATTAGGAAACCTTTTCCGCCTGCAGTTTTATAGAATGTTCTCTCTCCCTCCTGATGTTCAATCAGCCTCCATCACTGGCACAGATCAAATCATACAACGCAGAACTTGGGGGGGGGGGGGGAAA
>JAAWXA010000061.1:1567687-1632144 GCA_038090715.1 Florisuga fusca | reverse complement strand
GGGGGGGGGGAAGAAGGGGGAGAATGCAGCCTGTGTAGCTTCTGAACAGCAGGTGGATCAACCATTTCAAACCTCACCCCAAGCAGCACAGATCTTTACATGAAAATCTAGGAAAAGAGAATTTCCAGGGAAGAAAATTGTAATTCAGTTCAGGACAAAATAAGGGTGCTTGATGGTGGGTTGTTCAGTGTGCTGCAGAATCCCTTCTGAAAGCTTTCCTGGTGCACACAGAGTCAGTCTTCTTCTGTCAGTGCTGAGACTAGAGAAGAAAGGAGCCTGGAGTGGCTGCACCAAAGCTCCAGTGGCATTCAGGTAACAGACCACATGTGTATCAGTAATCTCTTCAACTCAGGCAATGCACACTGCTGCTTCCCTTCTTCTCCCACACTCAATTTTATGTCAGCATGGGCAGTGCTAAATTCAGAGTTCCCTCTGAAGAATAAATGAGCATGTTCCTTAAAACAATCCTGTCACCACGTTTGCTGAGTTGCTTCAATGTGTTTGAACCCGTTCCTATATTTGACAAGTAATTTCCAAAATAGGTTATATGTCACTGACCTTTATCAAAGTCTGATTTTTACCAAGTCTTGTCTCACAGTTCCCTTCTGTAAAGACATTCAGGGAAAATAATTGCTCCCTAAACTAATTGCCTTCTCTGGTGTTCTTTTCTGGACTTCTGCAACAGAGAGGAAATCTTACTGTCTTTTGTGCTTTGGAATAGGTCTGAGCTCCTTAGTCTGGAAATAAGAAGAGGTACCCCAGGTACCCCAGTTCTCTATTTTCGTTCTTTTCTTTCCTTCCTTTTTGTAACAAAAGTTGATTCAGGTGCAGCTAGCTGCTTTCATTCTGGAGCATTTCTATGCAGATAATACAGAGGAAATAATAATTTTATAATCCAGTATGTGCTACAATATTAAGTATAAATTAGTAATGTAATGGATAGTGCCTATGAGTTCATGTGGAAATACTACATTACTATTACTAATGCTGTGGAACCTGAATCTATTTTCTCAGCACTGATTAATCAAAATTATTCCATATTTCAACCTAAGTCAACCTTTGAATCACAAAGAAGCAAAAATTGATATTTTAACACAGCTTTTCTTTTAAATTCAACTGTACAATAAATTCTGACTGTCAATGTCTAGCACACCTTTATCCAAGCAATGAGCTTGGCTAAAGAAAAAAAAAAAAAGCCCCAACCTCCTTGGTTGAGGTATATTGATAGCTACTAAATACTAACAACATTATCAATGGTATATCAGGGATATAAATGGCATATCAGGGATTCATCAAAATGCTTGATGTCAGAAGAGAGAGAACTCCTGTGGTGTTGCAAAAGCAGCTGTTTCTTTTAGTTGCATTTTGTCTTTTGGAGAATGTTCTTTCCCTCCTTCCAGTGTGGTTGTAAGTGTGCAATGTGCTTCTTGTCTGCTTGATGTTTATGAATAGGTTGGGAAATGCAGAACTTTCTGAGGACTAAATGTTTCTGATTACTTCACTTAACTTAGAATTGTTTTTTGGAATCTAATGCTATGTTTAATTGTATGTGAAGTGTTCTAAAATAAACTGGTATATTTCCATAGGAAAACAAATGCTGTAAAAGTTGTGACCGAGTTTTTGGGAAAATAGGAACATCTTTTTTCTGAGTCCACATAGTAGCATCTTTGAGCATTTACAGTGAATTCTATTTGCCATGGTGATGACCTAATAATATTACTAAGTAATTTATCAGAAATATGTACATCTAGTTTTCAGCTGCAAGGAAGACAAGAACATATCTCCCTAAGAATGTGATGCACTTAGTTGAAGAAAATTCCTGCCTTTCATTTCAGTTGTACTCTCTTAGTTTTAGAGTAGTTAAATATAAATTGTTATTTCTCAACTTGTTACTTGTCTGAAGGTTTGATTTCCCTGCTTTTTTTGCATTCCATACAAGTTAAAATAAGGAAAGAGGAGAGTGGTTTGGTTTTTGCCTCTTTTCCTATCATAGCCTCTTCTTAAGCGAGAAAAGGGTAACATTCAGAGAAAACTTGTATTAATTATGTAGAAAATAAGTGAAGCCATAACTGGATGAAATGGCTCCTCTACTGCTTAAGAATATATAATATTAAAAAATAGAACATATTTAAATGTGAAAACAACATCCTTTATGTTACCACTGTAGAACTTATTAGAATCCAACTTTTGTAATAGTAGAAACTAAAATTTAAAAGGATTAAATGAAAGGTTTTTATGCAAATGGAAAGCAAGGCAGTAGTAGCAGTTATTGTGTGGTGATAAGTAAGCTTTCTACACAATTTTGTCTCTGCTACAGGTTTTCTGTGCTACTGTGAGTGAAAATGTTTTGAGGTTTTTTTCCCTTGTATTCCTTGGGGTTTTCCTCTGCAAGATTGAGTTATACAGACTCTCCACTCCCATTTTCAGCTTCTCTGAGGAAAGGGCAGTCTCTTTACTGTTCAATCCATATAATAAATTAATTTGCTATGCTGTGGCATTTGGTCTCTACACTCCTGTGTGCTCCAGCTTCTGAGACATGAATCCTGTTGCTGCTTGCCTGTAAAATACTGCAGAGGACATGTTGTCAGTAGCTGCACTGACTGAAATCATGTCACCCTCTGGAAATCTCTACTGACAAATACCAACCAATTTGGAACATCTCATTCTGAATGAATTTCCAAAATCTACAGTTTTTAGCATAATGTCAAAACAGATTTTTTATGATCTTGTTGTATTTGCTTCATGCTGATACTTTGCTCTATGGAGCAGAGCCCTGGTCAGATTGGGACTTTTGTGGTGCTCCAAAGTCCCTGGAGATCCAAAGCTTCTCTGTCATGGGGATGATTCATGGTAGTGCATCACAGGAGGGATTACATTTTGTGAGGTCTAAATTCATAAAATTAAGTGTTTACACAGATCTTGATGCGAGTTATAAAATGACTGTAATTCTCAAGTGGTACCAGTGCTGTTTTTCCATATGTAAATATTTTAAACTTATTTTTGACAGTTGTCCGTAAATTCAAGTAAAGTCCACAGTTTTCATGAAGTGTGGCATTGTTGAAAACCTTGCCCTCAAGTAACAAGCCCTGGATGTTTAACCATAGTCCTTATGCTTCTTGCTTTAATATTCCCTTTATGAAAAATGAGCCTTTGATTTCATTATCATTCCAGGGAGGTTGTGAGGAGTATGGTTTTAAGGTTTATGGAAAAAAAAAATCTTGCTTCTTGATAGAAAAATGAGGAGACACTAGTGTCTTAGTAGCAATACACTATCCATAACTTATGTAAGAAAACTTTCCAGTCTTGACAGAGGAAGAATTTCCCATTTACATACAGATTTCTGTATTGCAGGCTGCTGTAAGGTCAGATGACTGTCACCACGTTTTGTTTTATCTGCCATGTCTGAGTTCCAGTAGAGTTTGGGAACACCAAGCCACAGTAACTGAGAGCTTGTGTAGCTGCAAGAATCCACAACCACTTCACCTCACTCTTTGAGAGATGTGCCCAACTCCCTTTGGAAGCTATTCACTATGCTACACTGCTAAATTTTACTTGCCCTTTTCTCAGTAATCTGAAGCCAAAATAATTCCTCAAAGATAGCTTTCACTCTGGAGATGTTGAAGTTAGTAAACCTACATTGCAGACATGCACTCTGGGTGAAAATGTTTTCTTTCAGAAAAAAAGAAAAGTTTAGAAATTGGGAAGCTACGTAGAACCACACGTAATTTTTTTTTTAATGCAGTCAGAATGCATAAATGCCTTCTGTGCATTTGCTGTAGCTTCCTATCCTCATTTTTGTGACCTCAAACAGAACTTTAAAGGAAAATACTGGAAGAAAATGTCTCTCCATTGAGTGATTAAAAAAAAAAAATCTGTTGCAAATCCTTTAAGTAGTGTATTATAATAAATCACATTTTGTACTCCCCCTTCTGGTTACGCTTTTAAAGAGTGTGCACACATGGAAAGCAAGAGTAAGATGGTCAATTTGTTACTTGAAAATAGTTTAAAAATCTATTTCTAACTGTGAAATGTGTCAGCTAGGGAGTATATAATTTCTTCTATTCTGTGTGCATTTAGTTTAAAATAACAATGCAGGTAGATATGCCAGTGTTGTGGTGGTTTTCATTTCAAGCTGCTTAAACGGAGAACAATTTCTGTTCACTTGGGACTGCAGTCTAACAGTCCATCTCACACAGAGCAAGGCTTTAGTACTTAGATGCTTTTACAAAGATCAAAACATTTACTGAAAATGCAAAGTATTGGTTAGATAAACAAAGTCACAAAGCCAATACACTAACAGGTAATGAAGGCTGATGAGCAACGTGAGGCCACCGAGCAATGCAAAGGGAGATGTATTTATTATAAGATTCTGCCTCCACAAGAAATGCATAAATTTCCACCAGTGTAGCACAAAAAGCACCCATTTAAGGTAGCTTTTTTTTTTTGGTAAAGAAAATGAAGTTTTCCATCTGTCCATGCAGAAATGTTCAGTAACAAATGAAAGATTTCAGCATGAAGCCTTTGCAGAATATGGATTTTTCTGAGGTTGCAGACTTGCATATCCTTACAGTATCTATCTGTTTGGTTAAGAAGTGTTCTGCTGATTTGAGCTTTGGCAGGAACGTGTGTGTCCCTGCAATTGTGGTAATGACTCTGCTGCAGCTGTGTCAGCTGTGGATAGGGCCCACTGAAGCCTCATTTATCCCAGACTTACATTATTAAAAGTGTGCTATTTAATTCATCAGGGAAGCTGCATCAAGTTTGGAAGTGCCAGTGATGCTTATAGTTTATACCTTCTGAGAGCCTGATAAATATCAGCTGCACAGGAGCAGTTTTAGATGCCTGGGTGCTTTCCCAGGTTGTGCTGCCTTTCTAATTAAATCAGACTTGGGAACTTGAAATGGAATTGTTGTGGAATCCACAATAAAAGACTGTAAGTAGTTTTAGACTGGAAAGGCCTGGACATGTGCTTAAGTACCAGGCCAAGTCAGAGGAACCTGAGGTTGCCTTTCTCTTCTGTGACTCTGTCCCACTACGAGGCTCTCTGCTAACAGTTCTGATGTTGTTTGTTCTGTAAATAACTTTTTTTCTTGAATGAGAGATGACTTCCCTTCCTGTAGTGCTGCTCTAAATGAGATGACAGTTTTCAAATTTGACTACTGTCATCAGCATTAAGAAGGAAAAATTGGATGACCCATAAAAGCATCCTAAAGCTGCTGAGACAGGGCAAAAGTAAAATTAAACCATTCCCTAAGGAATATAAGCCTTGTGTTTGAAAATAGGAAGAGGTGTTTTTGAATAGTAGAGCTACTCTGTACTTATTTCATAATGGACAATAAATGGAAACTGGAGATCAAATCTACAGATAATATTCAAGTCCTGGCTGTGCATTAAATGTAAAGACAACAGGCCTTCCAGCATTGCCAGTCAGAGTAACTGAACAAGTAAATTGTGTGACGACAATATCACTTAAGAAAGAAAAAAGATGAACGCTACTGATCATAATGTAAGAGATATGACATCATAAAAAGGGCAGCTGTAAACTGAAGAGGTCCAGGGAGGGCAGATTGGGTTTCAGATAAAAGTATAAAACACAGGTTACTTGCAGTGTAAGGAGAATGAGAGACACATCCTGTGAAAACTTCAGCCTTGGGCAGAGTGGCATAGTTGTTGCAGAGTTAGATGAAGCCCTCAATTTTTAATAATTATTTCTTTATGTCTCATAGTTAGAATTACTTCTTTGCAAGCTACTTGCAGCTTTTAAAAGATGTGCAGGAGGCAATTTTCCACGATTCAGCGATTCACGTGGGGCATCCTAAATATTGCCATTTTGCAATGCCTCATTTCAAGGCTGTAAAACTCCAGTGTAACTAGACAAGCCATTGCTGTGATACATGACAAAGCTGGCATTCCCAAACAACATAATTCTGTATGCATTTCATTAAAACACATATAGTGTTTGCCCATTCTGCTGAAATCAAAAGCAGTCCCCACACATTTGTCAGAAACTGGAGCATGGCAACTCTTAAAGCATGAGAAACAGGCAATGGTTATGAGAGCATAGTCTGTATTAGTGTAATGCAGAGGTTTAGGCATGTGCTTAATGCAGCATAGTTTCAAAGATTGCTAGGATATCAAATTTGCACCACCTTCCTCTCTTTTGGAAAGCATTTTCACATTTCATACTCCTGTAATCCTTTTAAATATATATAAATTAGGCTCGAGCTCTAAGGTAGAATGATTTTTGCATGTATAAAAATATGTTGACTAGTGCTTAAATGCTAGACTCCGTGGCTGTCACTGCCTGTTGTATATAATTTTCCCAGACACACAGCTAGCCTTAGGCTGTGAAGGTAGGAGCTCTGTGTCAGAAAGACTTTGACAAAAGATATATAGCTTTTAATTTGCCCAAGGAACAGAAGGAGCAGATTTATGACCTGAAATACAAGGCTGAGAATTGGCTGTATACTTTCAGCTAATGGCTATAGAAATGAGGAAATTCACAATGGCTACTTCATGCACAGTCTGCCTTTTTTACATGTTGTATAAACAGTCCAGAAAAATTTACAGGGCTATATTTTTTTAAAATAAGATAAATTGTAGCCCTGTGAATGCTTTTTGTATCTTTTATGTCTTGTTGAGCTTACCATTTCTTGGAAAAATTACATCTCTAGACAACTTTAATTGATAATTTTTTTTTTTTTTTTACATTGTGTATCAGGATAGATTATTAGCATTTTTAAAGGAAGATTTATGAGGATGTGCATTTTGTTTGTTTATTGGCTATTTTTCACTATGGGCCTTTGCAGACATTAAAGAGTCTCACAGAACTGGGGAGCTCTCACGTGGTTAGGACCAGTTCCACAGGTAGTATCAAATCTTGTCACCTTCATCTGAATGAAATTGCACTGATTTATGTTGGCAGAGTATTTGGCCTGCAGAATTCATCTCAGACTGTAAGAGACTCCGAGAGAGTCCTCTGTTCTTAACTCTCTGTTCTTTAACTCCTTTGACAAAGATCATTTTAGAAAACCATTTTAGTTTTGTGGGTTTATCCTTTGTCCTGACTGTCAGCAGACATAGCAGCTTCAGATCAAAGAGGAAGAGATTTGAAGATGAAACATCTTTGAATGGAAAATGTCCTGCAGCCCCAGACATTCCAGCAGAGATCACTAAATCAGGAGTGCAATCATCAGCTGATCTGTTTTAATGACGTGTGGATCAAAAGCTGTTCCAGAGGTGCTGTGAGCTCTGAGCATGTACTCAAAGCAATAGTTCAGGTGCACAGTCAGGCAGGGATCCCATGCAGGGGAGTCCTCTCATCATTGGTGCCATCACACCTCCACAAGATGCTGCAACACCTTTCCTGAGGCCCCAGACTTGACCTCTAACTTGGGCATAAATAGAGCTGACCCAATAGGATGTCATTAGTCTGTCTGATAGCTCCTAGGTGACACGAGTCCCATAAATGCAGAAAATTTATGGTACTGATGGAAAATTTATGGTATGATACTGATCTCCTCACGACTGTTGGATAAAGGGGTGCAAGGAAGTGGACTGAAGCTTCTGACTGCAGCCAGGAAAGTTGCACAGCCTGAGGACTCTGTCTCATAATTTCTACTAACACCATATTTTCTTATCTTCAGTTGTTATATGGATAGCAACTCTACCTCACCCTAGAGAATTTCTAGAGGTTAATTTCCCTGACAATAAAATAATAATAAAAAAAAATAATAATTTTTTCCTCATCAGCTTCCAACAACTGAATCACATGATGATGTATACTGTGCCTTCTACCCTTCTTCACAACTGTAACTACTAATTTAAGAGGAATGAATTGCTAGTAGTGAAGTCTGTTTCCTTGGAAATATTTCTAAGGGGCAGCTACTGTGAGTGAACACCTGCAAAAGAGAGAAACAGTGAGTTGCCTTGGTCTTGAATTCTTCATAAAAACAATTATTGGAAAAAAAATCTCTGGTAGGATTATTCCACTATAATCCCTATTTATTCTTTTGTTTCTCCATGTAATATTAGTATTTGCATGCTAATTAGTGATTAGAACTGAATTTTCTAGGAAGAAAATTGTTTTCTAACAGAACTTATTTTGGGAAGTGAACTTTCAGCTACATTGATTTTTCACAGATACACAATCCACTGAAGTCTACATGCCAAAGGATAACATAAAGATGTTATTTTAAAATAAATTAGTGCCTCAAGTAGCTTCTGTACTGTATTTTCAAAATGCCACTTTTAGAAGGGCCATGGAATTATTGACTTAAGATAAATGTCTAGGGACAATACAATTATGAATTCTATGAGAAGCCCTTGTCACAAGGAAGATATAGATTAAAATTATTCAATTTTCTTTGTTGTTAGCATAATCCATATGAAAAAAGAAGTGAGACATCAGAATGGCAATGATTCATGGTTTGTATGACTCTAAGTAATTTGTTTTTGTTTTTTAAAAAGAGGAACTTGGATATTATTTGTAACTCACTAGTTGCTAACAAATGCTGCATTTACTGGACTGCAAAACTAACCTGCATTTTCTGAGGTGAAAATACAAATAAAGCAAAACATTGTTTCCTGCATTTAAAAGTGAAACAAGTCCCTGGAGCAATCAGCAGCTTTCTACTGAAATAACCCTGGGTGTTTGATAGAAGAAAAATTTTAAATAGTATTTCTAGTACCCTAGTACCTGGTATAATCACACACAACTAAGTAAAATATGCTTAAACATCTGGAGGTCAGGACTGGTGGCATTGCTCAATATGGTTTTAAACACAGGCACTTTTAAGACTCTTCAAGCCAGATGGTTTTGAAATGACTGCATAAAATCCCTGGAACCTTGGCTAATATGTAGCAATGGTTTCTATAGATAATGAATGCCTTTTTAAAATGGATTTTTTTCTCATCTGTCTTTTAATGGTAGACTTTTCTTTTTGCTGTTGTCTTGATAGTCTGGCAGTTTCTAAGTGTGTGGTCCAGTGCTTACATGTTTCTGTGAACAGAGGAGAAGGAAATGTGTTTATGTTGCAAAGCTTCTATAGATTAAGCACTGTACATGAAGAACTACTGCATTTAAATCAAACTGTTAGCAGACTTCTTTCTAGCTAGCTAGTTCCATGCTCCACGTTTCATATGTTGAATGATTGCCATGAATTATAACTTTACACATGTGTAGAAATACTCTTATTCTTTTTGATATTGTGCATTCAGAATTCAGTCACTGAGACTGACTTAATTGGTAGACATAAGTTGTTCGAGGCCCAAAGAACCATTCTCTGGGTTTCCATGAAGAAGTGTAACTGCTACTAGTTTCAGGAGATAGATAAATGTCCGTGTCACTTATCAAGTAACTCGACAATTAACTCTTCTATCTTGGTAGAAATTGGTGTCATAGTTAATCAAAAAAGAGGGAATCTTTTAGGTGGAGCAGAATAACAAAACATGTATGAAGTTGACCTCAAGCTCAAAACTAAATGAAGACTTTTTAGTAGACCCTAATGAAAAGCACTAATAAAAAATAGTTTAAGTACTGAGTGGAGCTAATATCAGTGTCCTGCAAACTTTTGTGGGTCCAGTAACCTTGCACTGGCATCCCAACTTCTTCAGGGCTTTTTTGCTTGTTTGCCATCTGCACGCAGGCTGTCATTTTGGCTGTGCTGTAGCAACAAGCAGAAGGTCAGCCTCTTGCCAACAGGGAACTTAGTTTTTAAAGAAAGTGAAGCTTGGTGGATTAGAGCTTGGGTGGCTTTTGGCACCCATGGGGGAGCAGCTTGTCAGCAATGGAGGAGAACATGTAGCACCCTGGTGCTGTCTGCTGGGACTGTGCCTGTCTCCAGCCAAGCTGCAATGCACAACTTGAGTGGCTACTGGGCAATGTTCACTGCAGGCCTGAGAGGAACTAGGGCCTGTTCAGTGACATCTGGTCCCCACACAACCTTCAGATGAGCTGCCACCAGAGAGCATGCTCCCCAGCGACTGTTCCTTTTCTGCTCCTTCGTGACCCATAGAGCTCTTGTCCAAGGACTGGGCAAAAAGTAAACACTGAGCTTCTCCAGCCAAAGAAGCACAGAACTGACACTTAGAGGGGTGTCTTTGGGGTAAAATAGTGTTTACTCAATGCAGCTCTCAAGCTAACATCCCTGTAGATATGTCATAAATTCATGTAAGGTTTTCCGTTCTTTCAGAATGGGGAAGATTTTTCCAGGATTTATTGGATTTATTTAGGAGTCCTTGAACATCCCTAAGAAAATGAAGGGGTGATTTCCCTCTGAGTGGAAGAGTTTTCATTGGAGCTGGCAGTGTCTAAACACACACACACACGAGTCTCTCCTTAGAGCTGGGGGTGTCAGGATGGTGGAGGGGAATAAAGATTTGCCTACTATTATTTTTGTATACATATCCTTTCCATTCACGAAAGACTTGCATGGCCCCTTTGTGCCATTATGTCCAGAAGCAAGAAGACATTTTTAATAGCACTGTCACTTTTCAACCAATCCTGTGACAGATGCAAGTGAATAATATAAATTCTCTAGCCATTCCTTGGCATTTATTTCAATGTAAGTGTATTTTTTTTTCAAGTAGAAAACCCAATAGTAATTTATCAAGGGACAAATCATTTTTTCTTGGCAGTGGAGTCTGCAAAATCCCCATTTTTAAAGCACTAAATCTCCCTCCTTTGACATGAGTAAGAAAGCATTAAAAGCTTTGATTTAGCTGGATCACACAAAATAGTTTCTCATAATTATCCTTTTGGATGATATATGCTTGTCTTTTTTCCCCTTCTTATTAAACCTGAGGTCTCCATTTTTCATCCAGCTGTATTACTAAATTAAATTGCCTTTTGTTGTATTCAAGTTAAGCACTTTGCCGAAAGCTTTCCTTGTTCATGGAAATAACATTTACCCAATGTGCTCCCTGTTTTACTGTTTGAATTTACTGCTTGCAATTGTTTGGTTTGCTAAGCAATTTGAGGTTATTGTTTGTTTTAATAGGAATAATGAATCAGTGTAATTTAGTGTTGTGTCTTAGAGTACAGTATCTGGGGGAAAAAAAACCCCACACAAAAACACAGCTCACAAGGAATTCTTATTTTGAATTGAAACGTAGATTGCAAAAATGACAGAGCTTCTCCCACGTCCAGCTTTACAAACTTCCCATTTTTGTTGCTGTTGGCTACGGGAGAATTCCACAGGGGATATAGGCATGGACAAAATAACAGAAAACTGTTTAACATGACACCTTTCATGGACAGTTTGCACATTAGAAAATTGCTGTGCAATCCAGAGACATCTTTAGCCAGAATTTTAATTCTGTTCTTGTAAGGAGAATGTTAAATTTTTATTGGACTAAATTATATGGAAATCTATACCAAAAATTATTAAAAAAACCTACCAGTGATCAGTGTAGTGAAATAAATGGCTCGTTTAACAATTTATAAGATGCTGTTCAAAAGATTTTACAAAGAAATTAATTCAGAGGCCATTGTTTTTCATGTAGGTCTTTCCTGTGAACTTTTCCAGGGTGAAGGCTCAAAGAGCACTGTGTGTGAAAGTCTCCCTGACCACTGTCCCCTTCTTGCTTGGGGTTTTTCAGATCATGCCCTGGGGCTGTCACTGGGCTTGTCATTGTTTGCCCTTTGCTCAGTTGCAGTCAATGTCACTCTTCTGGAACCAATCTTTCCTGGTCTGTACTACCAAGACTTTACAGCCAGGTTATGGTCTGTAAAGACATGTTTCCATCTTTAACATTAATCCCTCATTGAATAATGGGATGAATTATAAATGACCTGATAAATGAGGAATTGAATATCAGTGCAGCTTTATGAAAAATATTTCATGAGCTTTTGAAGGAATTCTAAACATCATTGATAAAAACTGACATCACTGATATGGATCTCTGTGTGTTTGAGTTCTGTGGCCTGGTATCTTGACTGATCACTTAAAATGTTGAAAGATCAACATAAGACATCTGTGAGTGTGGTGTTAAAGAAAGCTTATGCCTGCTCTGAACTTCACATTCCAGGTTTTCCTGGAATGATCAAGTGAAGGGAAGAGCTGACTTCACGTAGAGAGGTTGGAGCAGGGCAATGGAAAGGATCAGAGATCTGGAAAAGAAAGCAAAGTGGTCCATATTAAACAAGGAGACACAGGCTTCAAACCTTTCAGAAGTTAAAATTTTCTCTTTTTTTTCTGCAAAAATCAGCTCAAATATTACCAAAATGGAATTTGTCTGCTCTGCTCTAGATATATGCTCCTGCACTAATGATCGCTTCCTGCTATGAGATTAATCAAATATTAATAAACTAATAATGAATGCTAGACTGTCAAACTTTCTTTTGAATTAACAGCACTTTCCACTGAATTATCTGTGAATCTGCCTCATGGTCCAAAGCTGATTATTAGTTCCTGAGTATTCTGAAGTATCAGCAAAAAGGCAGACATGAAACTCATGATTTTCCTTATTGAAGTATGTTGCATGAAGCCTCTACCTTGTTTCCAGGCTCCTCAAACAAAAACTTTTTACTGTTTTGGGTGGATTTTGGCTAAAATCTGCATCAAGCTTTCAGATAGGAAACTCTGATTTGTTTCCAAAAAGTAGAGGCAAGATACTACAAAGCTATGGTGTGATTCTGCTTGTTACACAGTCTGCCACATAGTGTAATTCAATAATGTTACTAAAAGCATTTATTATTCATAAGTAGGGGGGGGGAACCCTACTCACCTGAAAGCTGAGAAAGAATATTTTAGGAAGCCTCCCAACAAATGGTCATTTAGGCAATGAGAAATGGGGTGAAACGAGAGGGAAATGAAACCAATAAGTTCTTAGCATGTCAATATGTTGTCAGTCACATGCTAAAACCACGGGGAAAGTCTAGATTGCCACTTTGTTTGTGTAGCTAAAAAGATATGGTAGCAGTCAGAAGATTTATTAGAGATGGACAAGAGAATGGAATGAGAAAACAGTCCTGTGAAACGTGCCAAAGGCAATGCACACTCTTCTGTGCCCAAACATCTGCTGACACTGCCCTTCAGACCTGAGGGGTTTTGTCATTGTGCAGAGGTTTGTTTAGCCTTGAGCTTACCTGCAGACTATCTGCTTCATGGGGTTCTCTTGAGAGATGTGTGTGCAGCCCATCCAAACAAACTCGAGAGATCTCTCAAACAGGTAAGCCACAGAAAAACTGAGGAACCAACTGATGCTATCAGTGAAAGGCAAATTGCAGGATACACGCTTTCATTTGCATGTGTCTCACGACTTGGAGATTTGGCTGCTCTGTGTTCTACAGATGGACTTTGCTGTTGCTTGGAGCATCTAGGAAGAGACTGCTGTGCATGACACAAAGCATGGTACTCTTTGTTTCAGTGTGGAGCTGTGTGAGGTTTGCAGAAAGATGTGAGGAGAGATTAAAAATTCATCTAGTCAGCCAAATCAGCCAGGTGCACTCCAGTGATTTGTGAGGAGACAGACTTGCACTCTGCTGCTCCAAATTTGTTGTCAGTATGTTAATGGGGCTCTGATAGCCTTGGGTTATTGAGAAGTGGTGTCCTGGGACTTGTTTCAGGTATCATCTGAACATCCAAACGGATTGTTACTGTCTGATTCAATAATTAAGAAACACAAAAGGAGTGGCAAGAGCTGCAATCCCACAAGGAAAGGTGATGGTGCATAGTCTCATATTATGAGAAGATATGAGTGTACCCTCAGAAGTCTTTGCCATAGGATTTTTTTTTCGCTGTGGATAGTGGTTAGGTATGTTTTCCAAGTAGATAACAGTTGTGATGTGGGTAGGATGGCATCCTGTGTGTGCCTTGTGGCTGGTTCTCCTGGTCAACATTTAGCCACCTTCACTACTTCTTTGAAAGCTATTTTTTATGTGGTCCTCTGCAAATACAGTTAATCAATCTCTGGCACTGGTTCTGTCTTCCTGTTTGCAGAAGACACTTGTTTTAGGATTTAAGAAGTTTCACTGGACTCCCTCTTGGATGGTAGCAGTAGGATAGGACAGTGATGGAAAAGGTGCATCACATGGTAGGGATGATATTTGCTTGAGCTGAGGTAACAGTCTCATTTTGTATTGAGGTGCTGAATTTTGGAATATCCTATAAACCTCAAAAGGGCATCTACTTGTTTGTTGCAGATTTAAAGGTTCACTGTTTTAATTGTTTGAAAATAAAACTCAGATTTTCTCTAATTATAAACCACCCCAAAAAACCCAACCCCCTCCAAAGTCTGCTAAATGAACTTCTACAAATGTGATAGCATTTAGATTATTTGTCTTGTGCTTGTAGTTAAAAAAATAGGTGAGGAATAGGTGAGAATTTCAGAGGAAGATTGAGGACTGACAAATTCTTATTTTTAATGACATCACGTGCATCTTTATTAGGGAGTATGCAAATTAACACAACTTCAGACTTGTTAATGTACGGATAAGAGATGACCAAAAATCCATACAGACTGTGGTAGAACTAAAAGGCAATGCAGTTATTTATTGTCATGAAAGCAATTACTGGCTCCTTTGTGTCCCATAGGGATGAGCTGAGGGCTTCATTCATTGCCTGCTGAAATTTAAAGAGAAGCCACAAATGTTTCCCTTATTCACTGTAATTTAAGTAGAAAAATCATTATGCGTTATCGTTGCCTTGCAGTCTTTTATCTAATTATTTAGGCCAGTCCCTTTCTGTAACTGAGAAAATTCCACTGATAAAAAGAAAGACAAGCTGTAACTTCAAGAGACATTGACAGTTCTTCATTCTGATGGTTCTTGATGTTGACAGAGAGCCAAGTCTGGATGTGAAGATAAGCTCTGAAAGTTATTACCTTGTTCTAGAGAAGGTGAGTCCCAGGATGGGAGACTGAGAAAAGAAAAGGTAAACCATTGCATGGGATACAGGGAGGAAGATAACTTTTCCCCACAGGTTATAGCAGTAATTGTGTGTTCTGGAAATTGTTTTATTAATGCAGTTTCTTATAACTTATGATGAATGTGATGATTGTGTAAAATTATCTAAATCTAAATTATCTAATTGTCTAAAGCCTCATCATCTTTAGCAGGAGCAGTAAGTTTCTGATCTGTATGAAGCTTCTTCAATATAGGATACCTCTTCTTGGATACCTTTTCAGGAATAGGCTTCATGAGGGCTTACCCTTTACCTTTGCAGTTTTGGTAGCTCTGGGCCTACAGTCACCTTTCCACTGCACCTCCTAGCTGTGGAGCAAACCTAATTTCCTACTGCTAAATTAACTTTTTCCTCATTTTATCAGCTGAAGAGAATGTTCTAACAATAGGTAGTGGTAAGGAAGTCTCAGAATTCAGCTAGTGTAACTTCCTGTTCTGCCTTGTGGAGAATAATGAGGCTGTTCTTCAGAGGCAGTCTGGAAGCTTCATTCAGATTCAGTAAATGCTTTACCATAGCCACTGGATTCTTCCAAAGTGGCACGTGGAAAGACCAAAAGGATGTAAGTGACTGGGTGTTTTAGATGTTGGAATAGCAATTTAAGATTTTTTTATTATCTTTATAGTTATTTTTTGTAGTCTTACTAGGCATACACGACAAAAATAGGAGGAATTATGAAGTTTGTTATGAAATCAGTTCTGAGACTGTGAAGAGGTTTGTCAGCTGACATAAGGAATGTTTCAATTTACAAAAAAAATCATACTTTTTTCAGAACTGATACAAAATGCAATAAAATGTCAAGGACAAGATTGAAAAGATGATATAAAAACATATTTGTGTAGCATATAACATCAACTTCCTAGTTCTTCCAAATATGACACAAGGTTCAGCCAACAATTCTTCTCGTGTACAATGACTCAATTCACTTTCATGGGGGACACAAAGAAATGTTGTTTAATAACATGGTCATGGGGCAATTTCATCAATAATAATGCTATCACTATCTGATAGTCAACTAAACAGAAAAAAATCAATTTATAATGAAGTGTTCTGGTGTCCACCCTGGAATTAATAATGTGTTTTTTCTTGTACATACATATATGCATGCATGTTTTGAAGGTGATTAGAGGACATTTGCATATTCAGAGACATCTATTAGAAACAATGGGATTTTTATTATCCAAGTAATTATACATGAAGTTTTTATTAACAGAAAGTAGGCTGTTATGTCTGGATTGTATTTTCACTGTGTACTTTTGGTGATTTGCTGTGCATCCAGGAAGAAACTTCTCTTTCCTCTTTTGTTGTTGGCTGGGGGTAGGATAGGTACCAGCAAGTGCTGTTGTGTGTCTCATTTCCAGCTGTGTTTTGGCCTGGAGTAGAGAAATGGTCAGGTTTGTCTCTGCAGTATCATTGCCTAAAAGGCTGTGCTAGGCTAGAGATTGGCACAGAAATTGTTTCCCCATTACTGTTAATAATACAATATACAACAGAACCCCCTATTTATCTCTCCACTCTCATAAATTTCCCATTATCCATAATCTTCACATTACTGCAGAGATATAGGTACAGCCATTCAATCAGGCTATGACTTTAGCAATTTGGCAAAGGGCTTTTCTCTGGCAGTAAGCATGGATTAGGTCCATCTATTTTCAAGATAAAATTTGGCTACCAAAGAACAGCTTTGCCATCTGTCTTGGTAGTAAATTTCTACTTTACTATTTCTTAACAAGCACTAACTGAAACCAGCAGCTGTTAACACTCCTTAGCTGGGGTAAATTTTTTTTTTTTGTCACCAGGCATAAAGATAGTCCGCTCGAAATGTTGTATAATACTTGGAATTACATATCAGGTAGCAAACTCAGAAATCATCCAGGACTTTGCTTAAATATGGTTTGGTCAGTGGCTCTGAGGAGGCACCTGCAGACCTACATCGTGTTGTGGGAGGGATCAGTTAGGAGCAGAAGGACTGGCCTCCTAGGATGAATCTAGGATGATGTGGCTGAGGGTTGCTGTCTCCCACCAGGTCCACCAAAATGGTAACACTGACAACTTGAGCCAATTATCCAACCTCCCTCCCTGGTTTTCTACCTTCAGGAGTTTGTACTTTTCCACGTTGGTATTTTTGCTTATGAATGCTTGAGTGACTTACAATCCTTGGTCTCCCCAGTGCTACTTATTTTACCTTTTTTTATTTTTCTACAGGCTTCCACACACCCCTAGGATATCTCAGAAATACTGCTAGGAAAACCTTTATAAAAGGAGTTTAATTCTCATTGGGGTTAGCATTTCTAGTTAGCAAAATTTTCCTTGAGTTTCTCCATCAGAGGTGACCATTCACTTTTTTCTGCTTTTACTCTTTGCTAAAGGCATGAGTTGTTGCTTCAGCCTTCTGAACAACTGCAGACCATGATAAGCAAAGCTACAGGGGCATCCATTGTTCAAGCATTTGAAATGACAAATGACTTCAGGAGACTGAAGTCACCCTTCAAGCTCACTAATGTACTTTCTTAAAAAAATTAATAGTAAGTTATTTTATAAATAAATACGTAGAAAATTATGTTGAGCATTGTAGGTCTGGGTCTAAAGACTCCTGTTACTGGAACAGGTATTTACTTGTCTTCTCAGGCAGTATAAGGCAAACATATATTGAACTCATCAGATTTACCAGTGTTTTGCCAACTTAAATGTCTGAAATCAGGATAAAATAGTTTTTAAAAATCCTAACTAAATTTAAGAATAAAAATCAGTAACACATTTTTTTAACTTGAATTCAAGTCAGTATATTCCACTGGTTAATAACCTGAAAATATAAACTTCTCATGTAGATGATTCACTTCTGAAGATTAATATTCTTTCTTATCATTTTTCTCTTTTAGTTTAATAATAGTGCCTATGGGAAAGAAGGGAGTTGGGATTTGATGTAAAGATCTCTCTTTAAATAATTTATAGCAAATTTTGATGTTAAAAAGTGTGGTGATTCATACTATATAGTACTATTCCTCATAAATTCAAGAGACTTTGTACAAATACTTAGAAATTTCATGGGCCATGTTTTTTTTTTTCCTGCTAACCCTGACTGTATGTTTACTACACTTTTTAAAAAGAAAAAAAAATAAAAATCAAGATACTTCTCATCTTTAATCCTGTATTAATATTAAATCGGTAACAAATCTATACTGGATTTATTGTAAATCAGTGTTGTAAATTCAGGTAAATTTGACCAAATAGCCTTGGCAGAGAATGTAAAATGTGGATGTGTAAAAGGTAGTAAATGCTGGTCCCACAGTTCCAGGTTGTAATTTCTCTCTCTCCCAGGTGCTGCCTCCTGTGGAAGACCCAGCTAAAGTGTACTCTGAGAATTTGAATGCAGAATAGCAGAGGATTCAAACACTCTTAAGCTGTCTTGAATCCAAACAATTTTGAGTCCTTCTCTGGCTCCTGGTTTAGCAGGTGTCTATCCACATTATGGTTACTTGCTCCCCGGTATTGTACTTTCTGGTGCAGGCACATCTAGCCAGCAGCACTGAAGCCAATATGTTTCTCATACTTGCCCTCCATGTGGTGGGTTCTTGTGGGGACAATCTTCAGGCTTTGTGACATGATAAGCTCCCCCAAGGACACTTGAGAACTTCTGTATCTCACCAGATCTTCATATATTCTTTGTGAAGCTGGATGCACACCCAGCCCCTCTATCCCTTCAGATTTTTATGGGAAAACCTTATAATATGTTGACAAAATTTCTACTGAGCAGCAGTAAATTGATGTTGAAAATGTAATTGCTCAGGGTTACTTGTGTTTGATGGCAAGAACCAAGCTAAAACCAGAATGTGTTACGTACTATCTCATTTTCTTACCTCTCTTATCTGTGCAGGGAGTATAAATTTTACATGCCTAACAAATAACCAAGATTGAAATGATATTATAGTAGTGTTTCCAGGTACAGTGCCTTGTGGATTTCTAGTATACAACAATGCAAGATGTATTCATCAGGGGATTATTTCTGGAAATACAAGTATTTATCTTTTTTTCCTGTATTTATTTTCTTAATTTTTTTAAGCTGTATCTTCAGAGCACCCAACTCTTCAACATGCATAAGGTCCCTAACTTCTTTTATAGCAAAATCAATTTATTCAGGTTGTCTTCTGTGCCTTTATTGTCACTGAAGACTTAATCCCTTAAGGTGGGAGCCTGTTTTTACTCTGTATTAGCAGTGCCTAATACAAGGAGGAGACAAATAATTAATGACCCCCAACTAAAGCAAAGTCACTGTGGCCTTGGGATTTTGTGCATCCCATAAAAATCTGTTCACAGCTATGTGTTTTGAAGATTTGGATAGATACTTCTTTGACAGCTACATGATACAGTAAAATGGAGAAGGTGCATTTGGCCAGCAGAACTTTCTCCAGACTGTATATCTCAGCAGTCAATGTTGCAAGAGGTATGTAAAGGTAATTGATAGTTTAAAACCTTAAAATTCATCCTGTTGGGCTTTTTATAGAAGGCTGGGGAATCTGCACCTTAGCTAGTCCTATAACATCCTGTCACTGTTCTTGCCTCCAGCAAAGGCAAGTTGAAAGAAAGGTAGATCAGCCAGCCAGCTGAACAGAAGAAAAATTACAGTGTGAATTTTGCTTCTTCAGTAGATTTGTCTTGCTTCTGAAACTTTTTTTTTTTTTTTTTTTCCCTCCCTGTATTCCCTTCTTTAATCCAAGGGAGAAAAATTCAGTAAAGATAATGAAACAAAACCTTCAGAATGCTTCCTGCTCTGTTGAATTAAAATTAGTAAGCATCCACAGTAGTGTGCATCTAGACATGATAAAGAGTATGCTTTTTTACAGTGTATGCTATTTACAAGAAGTAAAGCCTGGAATGAGTTATGGAAGTCATTTCCTCATGTATAGAAGTGAATTTTATCACATCTCTCACCAACTTTATGTCTTCCACTTTATCACTAGAGTTTTTGCTGGCTTATAGCCACTGTCCCATTTTAATAAAGAAAGGAGAGAGGGCCTAATTCAGAAAATGGTTTAAACCCATATTTAATTTTAAAGCCACTGAAGATTTGATGACATGGGTGACGATGTTCATGTTCACATAAAATGTACTCTGCATGTGTTTAAAGGCTTAGTTGGATTTTTCCCACAGGGGGTTGCTGAAGTCTTGTGCAAATGTTTCAAGTAATAGAGTTCTTAACATTAGCAAAAGCTTCTCATGGACTTTGGAAACTTTGGTTTGAATAAAATATAGAGTAATTTTGGTTGTGATTTGGATTTGACAATATGTCTAGAAATGTGAAGTACTTGTATTTGGAGGTTGTGCTGCCACAGAATACTGTGACACGTTTTGTTGCAAGAAATTAGGCCATTTTGAAAAAAGTGGTATCCAGTGATCTTTTGGATACTTAAGGAATTTCATGGAAAGACTGAACGAGATGTAGATTTTCAAGGAAAGCATACATTGCTTGAAAATCTGAGTGAAGGGAATGGTCTGTTCTACTTTTCAAGTTCCATAAATCAACAATGGGAGTGCAGGATCTTTACTTTGCTATTAACAATAGTGCCTCTGTGTGAAAATACATACAGAAGAATGGGCCTAGTATTTTCTTAGCTCCCTCTACTTTGGTTTTGCTTCTTCCTTTTTTTCTTGCTACCTGCACCGTGGTTTAGGTAGACTAGGAGAAAATCCCAGACTGAGCCTGCCTTTCTCTCATTTTGTACACTCCATCTACTGTATGTTTTATGCCAAATAATTTCTCATACCCGGATTTATCATTCTGTTGGACTAATTTGTGGATTCATTGTAATAACATATAATAACACAATTTTGATGCTTTTGGATGCAGAAAACATAGACACTGACGTTTCAGAAGTAGTGAGCTGATGTAGTTATTCCTTCCTCTGCTCCCCCACTATTCTGCTACAAATAATGTGGATTTCCCTCTTGCCTATGGAGGGGATTGCATTAAGATATTGTTCTTAAAGTGACATGAAAACATGCTAGAAATTAAACGAATTTGGTGAGTTGTGATTAAATCTGGTCAATATTAGGGTTTTATGAAATTATAATTTTGTAACTGCTGACCTATACTTAATAGGTAAGTAAGTTGGTCTTTAAAATACTCTATATACTTTCAGTTCTTTATTAACATTGCTACATCTTTGAACTTCTTTTAGAACATATGCTACAGTGTTGTAAAATGTGAATTTTTTCACACATTGAATTGAATTTCATGGTGGTTTAAATCCACTGAGGATATTGCTGAAATGATTTGAGGAAGATAATTTTCTTTTTTTCCCTGCTACAAATTGTCAGATTAATCTTTCTTATCTTCAAGTCTAAATAATTATTTGTAAATGGTTTAAGTTCACTGTGAGTACAAGATAATAAAAAGCTGAGGACTTAAATGAATGTATTTCAATTTGCAGCATGTTTCCCTATATATTGTAAAGAATTAACTTAGTCCAGGAATGTTTGCCATCATCATTTCTTTAGAAGACATCCCAGGGAAAATTATATTTAAATATTCACTCTGAAAAACTAACTCCAAAATATTTTGAGGGAAACTATGGATATGGTGAAGACAAAACAGATTGAAGTTTGTCTCAGTGCTGTTTGTGTGTCTGTGCAATGTTGAAGTCTGATTCATTTGGCTCTTTGCCCTTTGAAATCTAAATCTTTTGCCCTTATCTGTGTCTAGTGCTTTTACATTTTCAGCAGTTTTCCTTCCAGTTTTCTCACAAATTTATATGAAAGTATCTGAGGCTGCATAAGCAGCAGTGATTGGGATCAGTGTCATCACAGATTTCCTTTAGCTATTACTGCACACCATTCAAAGTAGGAATAAATGCTAGGCTGTTGGGGTTCTCTGCTTGGTTGTTGATGTTTCTCTTTGTTTGTCTCTTTTACAAGTTTGCAAGCTGAAAAAGAAAAAGGCAGGTGGCATCCTTAGTACCTTCCTGAGAGGCAATGAGCTTTATAAGGAAGGTTTAATCTTCACAGCTACTGCTGTAAAATGGACCTAGCAGTTCTACTTTGTCTTCCAAGCATGGATGAAATTTCTGTAGGCAGAATCACCTCTTGCTGCAGGTGGATGCTGGTTTACAATTGCACAGCCTCATACTGGGGGTGTGCTGCAGGGTGTGCCCAGGCACTGACAGTGTGACCAAGTGTGACTTCTCTTTAGTCCTTCAGATTACCTCAGGCCCTGGTGGCTGCCTGGCACTCCCTGTACCCTCACCCCATGCTCTGATGGGGACCTGCAGAAGGTTCTTGCTCAAGGCATGCAGCTACACTTAGGGTCTCCCTCACCTCTGTCCAGTCCCAGTCCTGCTGTCTGCCCAGCCTGAGGCTTTCAGGTGGCCAAGACAGGACTGTGCTACCACAGGCAGATCCCTGCACCTCTAAATCTTTAACCTGATGGTGGCAGGGGTGACGCTTGGGAAGATCATCCTGAGGTTTCTGAAGTCACATATAATCCTAGTGTGAGAGAGGCCACTGGGACTGGACTGTTGTTGGATGTGGTGCCTGGCAGTGGCTATCAGAAGCTTGGCCAGTGCGTTGGCAGTGAGAAGGGCTGGAGGATGTGTGAGCAGGGGGTCAGCAGTAGCTGAGGTCTGGCTGCTGAGAGATGCACAAAGCTGAGTCCATCAGGTCAAGCAGCTGTTTAACACCAGAGGTCCTATGTACAAGTGCTGATAAGAAAGGCTAAAAGTGAGAGGCATGGAAGGTTTCTCCACCCCCTGCGCCTGCCCAAGAATATATTCCTATTTAGTTTGGGGATGTGGGTTTCCAGGTGTGATGATAACAATAAAAATGAATTGTTAAAAATTAAGCTTTGTTGTTTCACCTTTGCAGAAAGGCAGCTTTTGCTCTTGTGCAACTAAATCTTTCATGCATTAAAACATAAACACTCATTTTAAAAATAGCATGGCTTGACCTAAATTAAGTCCCTAAATTAAAAATTGACCAAAAGTACACCTGGCCTTTCTGTTTCTGTGGGAAGATCAGCAGTTATCTTAACCGTCTGGGAGACATACCACTACTAAGAGAATCAGTAGGTAAAAATAGACAGTTATGAAACCTCAGAAAAATAAGTTTGGGTCCCATGGACCATTAAAGGCCATTTTTAGTCACTAGAGTTTTTGAGTACCTGAAGATAACAGGTATATTGGTTTAATAACAATTTTCTCCACTGCTGTGGATTTTTTTTAATATAATTTTTTTTTGGTAGTGTTCTTTTATTCTTTAGAATCTTTAGTGAGGGGAAGAGATTTAGAAGGTCACATGGGATAAAATTTATAGCACAACCCCTGAGCGATTAGAGAATTAAAAGAACAGTATACATGGCCAGGACAAGACCTGTGGACTCTCAGAACAGAGGTGATTTTCGCCTCATCTCAGGAAAGATTGGTTTGTCTAAAATCTGCTCTGCTATCATGGATGCTTGTTTTTCTTCACACAGTATACTGCTTCTGCATATTTTCAGCAGCTGAAGAGCAACATGCTTGCAGACAAACCATAAAGATCAGTGTTTTTCCTTTCCTCTAAGTCTTCCAAATATACCAGTTTGATCTCAGCATGATTTTGAAAGCTTTGATCTTGTAAGGTTTAATTTAGTCCAATGACAACATGGTTCTCCAAGGCAATTCACCTTTCTCTGACTTGCTTAAAAGAAGAAGAAAAAAAGGGTGAGAAGTGAAGGCAAAAAACACTTTGTAAGTGAGGAACAAAACCTTCATTAGAGAGAAAGCATCTGAAAATCTCCTCACCAGCAAAATAACCCTTTGCAATCCCATTAGCCTGTCATCAAAAAATTATTCTCTGTGGTGGAACACCCTCTACACATCCTTGTTAATCCATCTTAAGATACTGAAAAAAAAATAAAATTCAAAATAAATAGTTTATATACTGTTTCAGTTCAAAGCTAATACATTTAAAATGTGTAAAATTGTTTCAGCGTTGTGTAAGACAACCTTTGTTCAACTCAAATGGAAATAAATAACAGTTCATTGTACCCCAGCTGAATCTTTGGAATCTTTTTTTTTTTTTTTGTCAAACAGTCAAATGCATCCCTCTGTTAAAAATCTCTCATCACATGGCTGCATGTTCAGTTTAAGTTGCAACAGAACTGGCTGCAGTAGCCATACCTCCTGTAAGATTTGACCAGAATAATGAATGTAGCGTTGGAACTTAATTCTCTTTCTGTTTTTCATCCCCGTATGACAAAGAGAAGGTGCTGCTAGGAATCCTGAAACATGCTTTTTTGCTTTTTGGGTTTGTTGGTTGTTTGGGGGAGCACTGGGGCGTGTGATTGCAACATGGTCTGTTTCATGGTCATTTAACTGTTGTCAGGGAGCAGGGATAGAAAATAGGTGCTACTTTTTATTGGAGGAAATTAAATGGAGTAAGAGTAGCATGGCTGGAGTTCTGCTAATGTATTTATTTTCCATCATACTGGTGGGTAATTGTCAATGTAAAAAGACCACTTGTCCACCTACCCCAATAACCCTTATTGCCAGTTGACTGTACCAAGGGCTTAGGGAGAGCACAGAAAGCAGAATGCACTGAGCTGATTCTCTAAGTCTGTTCCCTAGAGGGGAAAAGAGAGTTTCACAACACAGTTGGTGATGAGCTTGTTCCCTAGAGCATGAAACATTAATCTACATTTCTAAAGCCTCTTAGCTGAATATTAGCAGCCTGTGAACCTGCAAAGGTTCAGAGCTGGGTGAATTGTTAGGGGGTGGCTGATGTTATGAATTTAGTCCTGACTTTCAGTCACTGGGATCTGTCTGTGTGTGTACTGAATGCTGTTCAACATTGCAACTGGACATTTTCTGAATTGCTAGTAAACTGCTCACTTTAATTTTAATTTAATCACTGGTTTCTTGTTCTTTCTGTTGTCCATTTGATGCAACAGGAAAACATGACTTACAAACAGAATTTCACCTTGCCATCATCTTGGCAAAGTACAATGGTGTTTCCTCTCACCATTGTTTTGGCAAGTGTAGAGAAAGGGATATGTAACACAGAATTCATGCTTTTAGAAGGAGAAAATTGAGGGTGATACGAATCCTTGGGAACCTAACATATTGGTGTCACCAGTGGGGTTTGAAAAAAGACTAAAATACCATTTGTCTGCACCACATGTATATTAAGCTTTTGAGCTTTGCAGCATACATGTAAATAAATGAGTGACAAATTTTACCTCTTGTAGCTCTTGGGCTGACTTTTGTTTTCCCCTCCATCTAATCCTGAAACACCAAACACTGCATGGAAAGAGAAATGAGGATCAAACAGATAATGTGATGTTCTACTGTGCCTCGTGCTATTAAGATAACCATTTGCTGTGTGTTGATGAGCTAAAGCTTAAAGTAATCCCTGAATGCGGGATGCACAGAAATTTTACCTAGCTCAGAGTAGACATACTTGTTGCAGGTTTTTCTGGTCTTCTGCAGAAAAGGAGGGCAATTCATGGTGATCAGGAAATTTTGTCTACCAAATCCCCTGCTACTGCAGGAACCTAAAACCCTGGTGATAGTTTTGCTCCTGCTTCCACCCAGGCTGTGGCATTTTGTGACCTCTACGTAATTTTAACTGTTCTGTTGTTATTTGTTGAATATTGGGTACTGCAATTCAGGATTCAGTTCAGTGTTCTTAAGTAGTATTTAATATCTGTTCAGTATTAATATTCTTCATCAAAGTCACTATTTTAAGTAATGATTTTTCTCATTACTTTTCTAGCCCTGTTATCAGGGCTCTGTGTTCCGTATGACAATGGAGAAACATTCAGTTTTTTAATAATGAAAACTGAAGTTCTTATGTTATCTCTAGCATCTGAGAATGATAGTTTTAGCCAGCATCAAGAGTAATGAGACTTTCAGTTTGGTCACAAGAGATAGTAAACTATTTGTTGTAGCATTTTCAATTTTTTTGCCCAGGTGCGAAATACTAGAAAGAAAATATTCTGATGGGGTTTGCTGCCTGCTCTTTTCCCAAAGGGATTAAAAAACCTTCTTTCATATTTACTTAGATGGAAAGGTTTGGCATGTTGTTTTCTCTGATACATTTCATAGGTTTCAGTACTCCAGGTCTAAACAAATGACTTGGAACTTCAGGGATATGTGGAATATAAACAAAAACCCAACACTGTGATGGAATCTAAGACAAATGGATACATACCTTTGTTTTATGCTGTGTCTTGTTGAACTGGTGTTGTGTTACCATTAGCTGATTCTACAAGATACACAGCTCTATGTGCCCACATATCTGAAATATAAATTAAATACTTTATCTTTTCCCATCGTTTGATAGGTAAGTCCCTTCCTTAGTCTTGTTTTTTTTTTTTTTTTTTAAGGTAATGATAGCTTACTGCTTTATCTAATTGTACAATGCAAAGAAGATTCCACATAATTAAGATTTTAATTAATTTTATGACCCTAGCTTTCTCGTTTTGCCAACAATGTCAAAGTGAAGGGAGAAATTTACAATCAGATGACAATAGTAAGCTTGATAAACTGTGTAGATACGTTTGTGGTTCTTTTCTGGTACCCGAAAAAAGGTTGATTGAAGATGAAATTTTAGCAGATGTTACATATGTTTTCAAACCCTCAAAAATTAAAAAAAAAAAGCAACATCATTCAGCTGTTATCTTTTGAAGTAAGAGCACATTCAAACACTAAACAGCAATAGGTTCTTCCAGAGTCACAAAGAGGTACACTCCCATGAGGATTTTGTGGAGTCACATCAATAAAGCCTTCATGAATTAGTTGTCTCTTGCACTTGGCAAGGATGCCAGAGGCAGCCACAGTGCTGGGCCAGTAACTTGTCCAGCATCACAACAGTTAAAAGAGGAAGGACTCGGTACCTTTTTTTGAGATCCCCAACTAGGAAAGACAGCAGCTCCTCGAGTAAAGTGCTGAAAAATAGTGATGCAGAACACGATGTACCAGGGGGCTCCAAAGGACCGCCAGGGTAATTTGAGAGCTGTTAGCAGTGCAGTGATGAAGCAGGTTGACCTGCTGGCCAGGGGCTCAGGCTGAACTTGGGGACAAGATCCAAGTGAGACTTCTGAGGACAATAAATCTCAGATACATACCACTCTATGAAATAATTAAATTCTGTGACTGGGAAGTCTCAGGGCTGTTGTCTCAGCCTAAAGTAAGATTCAGTGTTTGAGGAGAAAACTGAGGCATGCAGGAAAAATGTATCTGATGAGCTGCTATGTGCAGTAGCTGCTCATCAGATGTGCAGCAGTGCTGCTGTGCTATGTGCAGCAGTGCTGCTGCTTTTGTATTCCTTCACTGAGAGCAGGAGTTGTGTGGTTTCATTTCATCCTATAGTTGGGCTTAAAGTTCAGAGAAGACACAGAAGCTCTGTAGAAAGAAATGGACTCGGAGATGTTTCAGGCAGTCAAGTTTGGATTACTCCGAGTCATACCCTCTGTACAGTCTCAGCCTTGGACAATGTAGCAGCTGCAGGTCAAATGAAGGCACAAACCATATTTTGAAACTTTGCATTAGAGGATATGGTTTATTTTCTTCTGGAACTTTTGATGTTACTCAGAATTAGTGTTCTGAAATGGATCGATGTAAACTCCATGAGAGGAGTCCAGTTTTTACCTGTGCAGGCTTGCATCTCTGGGATTACCATTAGATTTTGCTGGCACTCAGGGTTCAGAGGAGGAGAAATGGGAGCCTTATACTGAGCTGACTTTGCCAACATCAGATAAAGGCTGCCATTAAGATGTGTCATCTGTGCAGCCTTGGGAATATTGGTATGAATCCTGTGGCATTAATCTCTGACCACTGTATCTGGTAAATTTGGTAAGTCTTATATTGATGTCTGGGAAGTCTAGTCCCATCTAAAACTCTGACCCATCTCATTCACTCTCTCTGAAGCTCGTGTCTCCTGTCCCAAGTGCCATGAGGCATGGCAGTGCCCACTTGGCACTTAGAGCACACCTGAGCTGCTGGTGTGGAGCAGAATCCATAGCTGGCACACCAGGGGATGAGCTCTGCAGCTGCACAGAACCCTCAGGATGGTGAATTCTGCCCCAGACAAAATGTGGTAGAGCTGCCATTTTGTTCTGTGATGTAGTTAGGTAAATGCAGTTTATAATCTACTTTCATTATTGAGGTTTACATGGATTTTGTGAGGTGTCAGCTGTTTTGGTTTTTCCCAGCCTTTGTATCGATGATGTGTTTTTTTCTGGTTTGACAGTTTTTCTTGTTAATCTCTTTTTAATAATAAAAAAAAAAAGCTGTTCTTCTGCACATGCCTTCAAGCATAGAATTGAGAGTCAGATGTCTCTGCACCTGTCAAGGTCATACAATGTGTGTTTAACCTTGTTATAACTTTTGTTATACAAAAGTCCAAACTGTGACACAAACATTACTGAGGTTGAGAATGTAAAAGGAATGGGAGCCATTCATTTAGCAAATAGTTCTTAATGACATCTAAGCTATCTTAATGATATTTTAGTTTGGATTGCAAGTGTTCCCAGTATGAACGTGGGTTAGTACTGGAATGAAGCAGTGGAACTTTGAGGATAAAATAAATGAGGTGTCTTGAGTTAAACCATTCATGACGTATTGTTAATAGGTAACCACTGGAGAAATTACTGGAATTTACAGTTCTGGGGAAAGAAAGTGTGTTACCACAACCAAGATTAGAGAAAAACCCACTACCTGCTGTCTCATAATTTGGAAATGTGAAGTGGGCTAAATTCTGCTTCTGGATTAATTCATGGCAAATCATTTGCCCAGTTCTGACACTAACAAGAGTCTATTTCATATTTGCAGGCCCCCAAACCTCCCATGGTAGTTCAGTGAATTTCAGCATGCTGGCTGATCAGGCATGCACTCTGACACATCCCACACTGATCATTTATCACAGTCATATATGATTTATTTACTTCCAACCTTTCCTGAGTTGGGAGGCTGCCTTCGGGATAATACGGCTACTCACTTTAGTTGTGCTGTAAATTAATAGATTTATTTCACTTTGCACTCACAGCTTGTGCTTGCTTGGGTTTCCTTTCAATTAAAAATATAATGGGAATTACTATTGAACTTCAGAATGTTGATTTTGAGCAAAATTACCTTTGGATGTAACTGTGGAAGAACTTAGACTTCTGCACCTCTGGAAAATTTCGTGCTCCCTTTTTTGTTGTTTTGCTACTATTTTTTTGTATAGAACCATTGCCACTCTTTTGTTCATTACAGAAGAGGTTTAGTCCCACCATGTACTTGTTTGCAAATCAGTCTGGTGACATTTGGGATAAAAATATATAAAGGGGCTGGAGGCAATTTTCTCTACATATTGCACTGAAGTGGAGATAGCATTACCAATTTCATAATGCTCCCATTGCAAATTCCAGGGTAGGGAGCACCATGGAAGCTGGAGTTGCAAGCCTTTTCCACAAGAGAGCTTATTTGGGGACTTGTGTACTGTGAAGCTCCAAATTTCTGCCAATCTGCATTATATTGATTTTGGGCATTTTTTTTTTTTTTTCCCCCCAATGGTAGAGTACTGACAGAGCATGGTTGAACTTGAAAAAATACCTCATTTTGTTTTTAAAAATTTTGAAATATATTGGCCAAGTCTAGGGAGATATTTTGTCTACCTGCCTTTTTAACCTACAAGGGCATGTTAACATTTAAACCTCAGCAGAATTTGGGGGTGCTGTGAGGCTACTTTTCTGCAGCTCTCCTATACACGTGTGCATTTTCCTGTAGGCATCTGTCACACAATCCTTACATGGTTATAAAGCTTTCCAGACTGCTGAGACTCCTGGCAAAGCCTCACAGGAAGTATCTTTGTGGGAACCCATTCCTTTGGAGTAAAAACTTCGTCAGTCCATAATGAACAAAACGATATCAAAACGTATGATGAGTCTCTGGATCTTTGTCACACAGGTTGTGCTTTATGTGTAATAGATATGAATTTAGCTCGTCTTTGCTAAAACGAGGGCAGCAGTAACACAGATCAGTAAATGTTGCAGTCAGTGCTGCAAATGGGAGAATTACAGATCATATGCATGTATGTGCTGTAACCTTTCAGACTGAAAAAGCAAATTTATTTATATATCTTTCATAATTCTCTCCCTTCACCCAACCGTTGCCCTTGCTGTGCTGTGTTATAGGTTACTAGCTTCCCCCCTTGTAATGGAATATTTTATGTTGGATAGTCAAATTTTTATAAAGGCACTACTAAAAAAATCTACATTTACAACTTAAAGCAAAAAAGGCTGCCGGGATGTCTGTAATGTCCCTGTATTAGGATTTGACATGGATTTAGTAGTAGAGAGATGCAACCAAGATATTCCAGCAAATGGATTTATTCTGGTGCCAGTCAGAGATCAGAATATTTGCACCAGGCTGCTAGTAGCCTTCCCTGATAACCTTGATACTGGATTTTCTAAGACTAGGGAGCCCTGTGAATAAACGTGCTGAAAATTTCCGAATGTAGAGGTAGGAAGACTCATTAAATATTTATTTCTCTTTCTGCAGAATCATCTTGTCTTTCATGAGAGAAAATTGAGGTCTACACATTTTGGGTATCAGACTCTTGGACATGCCTCTCATTGTAGCAATCTGTTCTTTTTGTTCTTGGCAGCTCCTGAGCCCTTTTATAACTCACTGCTTTAGCCTATCTTTTTTCCCCTATATCTCTGTTTGAAACATGACCCTGAGCTTTAATCACTTGTTTGGTTAAACATAGTCCAAATTTATCTGCAGGCCTGAGAGGTTTTGTATCACTTTTTCAAGCTCAAAAGATGTGATTCTGTCGTGCTTTGACACCTATGGCATCAAGTGCATGAAAACCATTTTTTTCTAAATTTTGACATACAGTTCATGATCCACTGACTGTGTGATTATTTTCAATATCATTAATTCGGGCTAAATGTGAATCCTTTTTTGAGCAATTATGTAGCTTTATCAGCTCTCTCTCTCATTCTCTCCCTGGAATTTTGATAAAGAGCATAGTCCTTAAAGATTGGGTTAGAGAAACTGAATAAGCAGCAAGTACAACAGTATTAAAAAAGCTGCTCACAGAGCAGCTTTTGGTTAATCACTTTTTAGTATTAATTGCTTTTGAAAATCCTGTTGCTTATTTAGTAGCCAACGTTTCTAGAGTAATGTCACTGAATTCTAGTATCTGGGTTTTTTGAGACCAGCAGTTCCATCCATCATTTTAGCTCACTCTTTGTTGTCCTCGGGCACGTGTGGGTTATTCACAGCCCTTCTTGTCCAAAAATGTTCATAGTGTCACAATTTTCCTTTCACTGGTTCACTACTGGAATAGCCAAGTGAAATGCAATCTGAAGCTGCTTTCAGGTTCGTTCCTTTAAAACGAAAATATTAAGTTTCTGGCAGCGTGTAAACATGTGGCACTTGAAAAGTCAAACTTCCCAGAGCTTTGCAGGCTATTAAACACCCATTCTGCAGATTGCCAAAGTGAGACCCTGGCAGCAAGGTGTTCCCAGGGCACTGCAGGGGTCTGTCTGGAGCCCAGCAGCCTCCTGCTGCAACTCAGCTCAGGCACTGAAGCTCCCTTGCCCATAACCCCCCTACTTCCCCAGCTCCTTCTTTTTCTACCTGCTGAGGTCTCTGCCTTAATCCTGGTCTTGGTTTATTCAGACATTTACTTCTGCAGTAATCAAGCTCTGGAGAACTGGTAATCACTTATCATTTGAGGCCTTTTCCCCTCGAGGCTCTGTCTGTTTGATTTATGTACCTTGCACCTTCTTTAACAGCTGCCACCCTGCTATGTATTTATTTACAACTAAAGAGGGAAGAAAATATACTAATTTCAAAGCCTTTAAGCAATCTCAACATTTCCTTTTAGAAGAACATTACATAGCAATAAAGTGTGGAAACGTAGCAAGGCAAGCTTGGGAAACTGAGAGATGCAGAACACCTGAGCTTTCTGACAAGGAAAATCAATGTTCCAGTTACTAAGTCTATTTTTGAAGTAGGAAGATAGCTCTTCCTTTGTGAACAAGTTCTAACTAGCTAAGTTTGGTGCCTAAGTTTTTTAAGGCTCTGAAATTCACTTAACAAGCTCTCTGGGTAAAATCTTGACCCCTGCAGCCTGCTGGCACTGACTTCAGTGGCTGAACTTCCCAACACCATTTATTTTAACAGGATGTGAGTGTGTATGTGTTTCAGAAAATAACAAAAGAAAGAAGGTAAAATAAATACTATATGAATACATGATAGCATTTTAAAATTTTAATATTAAAAGTAAAGTATTCATTTTGTTTGTGGGAACAAACAAAATTTGTGGGGAGAAAAGAAGTAAAGAAATGAACTGAATCTTGGAGTACACTTAGAACTTGGGCATTTTTTACATTTTCACTCTGTGATGAATTCTCTGGATGATGCAGCAGTACTTCTCGTAATAAATTCCTATTAAAATGTCAGAATATTCAGCTACTCAGTTTTCCTCTCCTGATTTTGCTAGTCACATTGCAACAGCATATCTGAAGAAATGCAAACATTTCTCATGTTAATTAGAAGACTGGGAATTCTTTGTTATTTACTGCTTCCATCATCGAAGGTGATTGCAGTTTTCAAAGAACTGGTGTGTTCATTCATGTAACCATTTCTGCAGAGAAACTTGCCAAATGTATTCTATCCCTTCAGCTTCTTGTGAACCAGAGGAAAGCTTTTCTTCATATTTATTGCACTAATCTGGAACAGATCACTACATGAATGCTGTTTCCTTCTTTTACTAAACAAAAGATGGTGAGATAAACTGGATTTGTACAAAGGAGGGCTCAGCTGCCACTGAGGATTGCACAGCGGTTGGGCAGTGAAGTCATGGAGCACACAGAGCTGGGATCAGGCAGCTCTATACACAGACAGGTTGTCTGCATGCTACCTACAAGCCAGCACTGGCACCATGTGAGACAGTGCTCATAGACATTTGTTATATTCCTTTTCCCTCCCCCAGCAAAACTGTCCTTACTGCTGAGCTTTGGACGTTCAGAAGTCATGAGTTAAATCCCACATCATTTGAAAATATAATCTCTGTTTGCTTTCCTGCTTCTTAACATGCACTTCCTTACTTCCCTTCCCTCATCACTTGTTTTCCAAAATACCAGCAAAAGCTTTTTGAGATGTTTAAATGAAATTAGTAGACTGGGCAATGCTGTTCTAAAAGCTTGTTGAGATTAGCAGGGTTGGATGCTTTTCATTGGTGGGAACTTTGTAGAATTCTCACTAGCTTGTGGCTGGCTCATAAAACTTTTCCTAGGTAACAGATGAACAACTTCCAGATTACTCACTTTTTCAGACCCCCCCAAAATTCCATGTTTCCTTTAGTTAGTATCTTGTTAGCATCTATGCCCAGATATTTCTTTTTTTAAAAAGTTACTTTTATGACTCACTTTTCCTTCCAGCCAGCTGAATGTGTAGCAAGAACATGGAGAACTTGTCTTCAAAGAGTTAAGGACAAAGTTTATTGAGAATATCATCTTGTAGGTTTGGAATTAAATGTGTTTCAGCTCGAAGTAATGCACAGCCATGTACCAAGCCAGCCTTGCAGGGTAGTAAATGATTGCTTAGAAGCTTTTACAAATTCATATTTATGTTATAGCAAAGAAGTTTACCTGGGGAGCAGTATATTTAAACTATTTCCTGAAAAATTGCTTTAATGGATTTCCACATGGTAAAATATATGCTTCACAGATAACAACTTGTTTGTGTCATATATGCTGTGTAAATAATTGCAAGCAATGTTTTTAATGAAAAAAATATTTTCCCAATATGAAAGTTTTTAGTAATATTTTGTGTGTTTAAATTGAGAGATTTGGCACAGAGCTAGCTACATAAGTTATCTAGAAGTAGAAAATATTACATGGTGATTGACAGATAGAAGACCTCATTTCAGATTAACGGTTGAACAGATGCCTAAAATAATGCTCAGAGTTGATATCTAAGTATCAAGAACATTTGGAACATTTTTTGAATATTTTAGAGACTTAAAGTTTGTGGAGTAGTGTTGGCATGCTGTCTTTTCTGCAGCAATTCTAATGTGGTGCTTCTGTACCTGCAAGCTTTACATCCTGATTGTATAGGATCAGTGGGACCAATTGATCTCTCTAAAGTAACTATATTACCTGTAATAATAACAACAGAGTCATTGAGTAGGGAGTGCAGGTAGGCACTGTGGTGTGAATGAGATTGCTCAGAATTAAATTTTGTTTCTATTTCCTCACTAGTCAGAATTATGGAGAGCAGTGGATTTATTAGATGCATTCACTGAGTTAGCCACAATCTGTAAATGTTTGACTGCTACCTTTGCCTTTTTGTACATCAGAAGCAGGGAAAAGCACCACACATAGACCAGTATAAACTGGAAGAGAATCAGGACGTGCTTCTTCCTATTTGCTGGTCATCAGGGTATCCCTGTGAGACTATTCATCAAGGCCAACAAAGTTTTACTGCTTAATTATTTTCCTGATAATTCATGGAGGAATTGTGCTCTGGGAAATCTTCTGGTGCTGTCATATGTTTTGTGCTGCACCATGAAGATTGCATTGGTCATAGTTATTAAGCTTCTGTAAAACCCTGGGAGAGTTTTCTATCAGAGGCAATAAAGTTAGTTCACCTTACTGATACTGTGTAATCTCCAGGTTTCTTTTTCTTTTCTCTGTTACGTATCTCCAAAACCACAGAATTTTTTTAGCAATCTTGGATTGTGGCTGAAGTCAGACGTTAAGCCACAATACCAGAATTTTCCTAGACTTGGTCTTACAGATTTTATTTGGGAGTTCTGTTTAAAGTTTAAAATAAATACAATTCCTTGGAAGGCTATTGGCCTTGTTCTATCCTTGTGCTTCACTCTGGTGACCTCATCTTTGTGTGAAATCATTGCTGTAAGGCAAGGTGACACCACAGGAAACTGCTAGAGAAAAAACTAGAAAACAAAGTGAACAGAAAAAGTCATGGGTAGAGTGTCAAATCTTGTGACCCTGGCTTTCAGCATCTTAAATGGTATTAAGTAGATAGATTGTAATAACAGGAACCCCAGTCTGAAAATAGAAACAAGCTGTAATCAAAAATCTGGTTTTTAACTGTTCTTGAACCTGATAATCTGATAATATATTCCCCCATAATTAGAAAATCTGTCCTTTTTTATGTTTTTCTGTAAAATCTGTGGTTCTGGAGAATGATGATAAGTGATACAGTCTTGATAGTGTAAGGTTTCTTTAAATAAGTAAACTGGGTTTCAGTTGCCTTCCTTATATAGAAAAACTATTGTTCGTGTCAAGAAGAGTTGAAATTGTTTCAAATTGTAATTTTACTACATATTTTGTGACCTATCCCAGGTGTTATTTTAGCTCTGGCACAACGTGCTCACCAAAGGCAGGAAACACTTTCAGCTTTTCTGCAAGCAGCAGATGATCTCTCATATATTCTGAGCAACAAATTCTGTTGTTTATTACAACAAACCTTCCCTTCCTTTGCAGAATTATGTGTGGAAAAAAGCAGTGTTGAAACAAGAAGTTAGAAGGTCATTCTCCTTCCATTCCCCCCTCCATGTGATGAAGCACAAAAACCTCAGGTGCTGTTAAATTACTCCATTCATGTGAGGTCTAATTGCAGATGTGTCCACACATGATGTCAATACCTAGACAAGTTTTTGTAATGGGTCACATGGAAGTAATCTTCTAATTCAGAAAAAGTCCAACTAGTTCAGCTCGCTGAATTTTGCAGTTCCTTGGTTTTCAGACCTAGTTGAGTTTATTTCACACATCCATTTTTTTTTCTTTAATAGTTTGTTTGTGCTCTGAGGTCAAAATATTATTGGTTTTGGTTTTTGTTTGGAAGAGAGAAGGATTCAACGTTTGCTTGATTTTTAAATTTTATTTTATTTTATTATTTTTTCCTGCCCAAAGTGAAAGCACAGTTCCTGTCTTTGTAATAGTTTCTTCCTTTCTAACTTAATTGAAGACCCTCATCTGTGTTATTTTCAATTGTGAAAATGAAATTTAGGCACAAATGTTTGCATTTATAGCAAAAACTAAGTGACCTTTACATAAGGATCAGTGAATGCTCCCGACTGATCGTTCACATGTCCCACTTTGAAATGGGTGTAGCTATGTCCAAAGAATACCAATTAATTGTCACACAATGATCTAAATCCACCTGAAATTACTTTATTTTAATATTAAAGAGTGTCTGCAATGGCACAGAGTTAGGCAGGAGTCCTTGCTAAGAGTTCAAGGATAGAAGTAGCACGTCAGGAAGCTCTCTCAGTATATCACATTTATTGTGTTCCTATGCTTTGTTGCAAATGTCACAGCACTACAGTTGCATAGAAAGTGAGTCTTAGCTAATAAAAGGCTTCACCTTTTTTTCTTTCTCTATACCATGCATTGTAATAAATATCTAATAAAACAGCATTTATGACTTGCAAGTAGTGATGATAAGAGCTTTCCTCACAGGGGAAAGTCTCTGTTCTCTACAATGCTGCTCAGCATTTTCACAGCTCTTTTTCTTATGTAAACCTGCTAGTGGTTTTGAGAACTTAAATTTTGCTGAGAGTTTGGTGGGTTTTTTTAATTAATTAATTTGACATTTGCTATATCTTATCATTGATCAAGAGGAAGGGATGTGGTACTAATAGAAAGTAAGATACGTAACTAGTTTTCACAGCTATTGTTAAACTACTTAGAAAACTTGTATATTTAGTTTGATCACTGAAATGGATTGGTGGCTGAATTCATGCAGTGTATCTGTGTATGAATTACTGCTGTAGGTTGCATCCATTGGACTTAAACTCTTTTAAAGAAGTGAATTCTGATTTCCATCAGTTCTCTGAACATGGAGAATAGGGTAAAAATGCTTAGAGCAGAATTAAAAAAATAATAGTACTACTCATCTTTATCTTTTGTCAAATATTTTTCTTGTCTAGAAATGAGTCTGTGTATCTTGAAGAAAACAAAACAAACAAAAAAAAACCTGCACCAAGAAAGCTGAAGACATATAAAACCTGCATAAAAATATATGAAACTCCCTAAACTCAATTTCAGGATTACAAGATAGGGAGCAAACTGTAGACTTCAAGATTGCATTATACAAGAAATCATTTAAATGGAAAATTACAAAAAAGTGCTGACTTCCCTGATGAGCTGTCAATAGGGGATTTAAGGCTCCTCATGTGCCATAAGAGTGCTTTAATTGATTACAGTGTTACTATCCTGGAGTGTGCTAAAATAAAGGTTAGAGAAATCCTGAGGATATCAACTACCTTTATCAAACTGCACAATTACAGGTATAGTACATAATCTGAGAACAGAAACCATCATTCAGAAATGAAAGATCTGCTTTGCTTGCAATGAAGAAGTTTTTTCTCAAAGTCATTTAGTCTGTAAAATGGCTGCTCAGGGGAGTGGACTTAAACTGGACCATTATGTGTTTCAGAAGAATAACACTGCAGATTATACTCTGGATTGCACAGAGGACTGGTGGATTCTGACTCAAGCATCTTTCCCCATGGCCCTGGCTCTGATTAAATAAGAACAAAATCTTGAAGTGTTCTGATAAACTAAAGTTCATTCTGCTCTATCAGCTCTATATGTTTCTTGTAAAAACAAAATGCTCCAAGATGGTGGTGTAATATGTTTATAGGCATAATAATTAACATTTTCTAATCCTTGTGTTGTGCTTTAATACATTTCTATAAATATAAGATAATAATAAGAGAAAATAAAAGGAGCTAGGAAGATTTGTGGTATAAAAGAGCAGTTTAGTGTCTGAATCCAGAAAATCAAACTACTACTGTCTATGCAGCTTTTTCAGAGAATATATACAAGATGGAATCCCATGTATTAAATGACTAAAAGCAGTTTAGATCAGAACGTACAGCAGCAATCCTTAAATACATCATGTGCTGTGACACAAGAGAAGGCATTGTTCTCCATTCTGCTCAATGGACCATGCTGGAACACTTGTTTCATATCTTGAAACCATTTATGATTGCTGTTAAAGAAGTGAGTGCTCTAGTAATGCCAATGAATCAAGTAAAGTCATCCCATTCATCTGTCTGTTAAAAACAAAATATTGGAGGGAATAAAGACAAACACAGACTCTAACCATACTAAAAGCTGCACTAAGAATTCCCTTTCCCTGTTTGCCAGTGGAATGTGCCAGATCAGGAAGGATGTGACCTGTATTTTGTTCATATTTTAGGTTTTTGCCTCCTCCTCAGTTCTATTTGTTAAGGTAATTTTGATGAAAGTAAATTTTCCAAAGCTCAGTTTGTCATTTCAGCAACTGTTCAACTCACAAATTTATCTTTTGGCAAATCAAATGCAGTTTTTTTGTTGCTTTACTTATTTACTCGTCTTCCTCCTTTGTAACAAGAGCATAAAAAGGAAAAGGGTTTTATCTAATCTTAATTCCTGTTAATAATCTCAGTTCAAGGTGTGAAGGTCTTTGTCTCTCACTGACAGACTTGAGAAATTTGAACATTTTTTCCAAGTGGGCAGGTCATTGTGCATTCAGCCCTCACATATGGAAAAGACCACGTTCTAGCCAAGAAACAGGGTATTTTGCTTTGCTTGTGAGTAGAAGAGGATTGCCTGGAGGATTTCCTCATTAATGGAAGTAAAAGCAAAGGGCCAGACATGCAGCCTGCCCACGGTTCCAAGCTGCAATGTGTGGATCACCTCTCACTGGAACAGAACTGCATTTACACATGGGTGAAGAGTGTGAAGAAGTGACCTAGGTAGATTCACTGCAATTCTTAGATCAGATTCTGCAGACTGTTAAGTGGCATCCTGGAATATATCTTCATCCAACACATGAATTCTGACTGGTTTGTACACTATTTATATGCCTACAAGATGTATTTAGAGCCCTTAAGCAAAATGCTGCACACATCCATCTCGTGCTTCAATTGCTCTTTGTCCAGTTTTCTTCTGCCTAACTTGCAGTGAGCTAAATCCTGCTCCTGAGCTGACCCTACTGAACTATGGGTGTAGAATACTGCTAAGTGTGGAGAAGATAATTACCTGACTCACATGAAGGATGTGTCACAGATGACGTTCCACCAATTTTCATTTGACATCTGGCACATCTGACACTTTACACTTGAGAAGAAATGGGAAGAGTGGAAAAACTCATCCTTTAGCTGCTTTGGTGAAAAGCATGCAGACCTATGGTTCATGCTGTTACTGGTGCTGCTGTGCAAAGTCAACAGTGCAGAGCCAGTGTGCTGGCAATGGGCAAATGTGCTCATTGGAAGAAGTTTAGTTGCTATTTGTTGAGTAGCTTATTTTTCCCTAGTGGTTACTGGAAGGAAGGTATGTAGTTTGGGAGCCTGGAGCTTATTCTTCTGCCCAACATCTTTTATAAGAAGAATGGCCCCGGGATATTATATCTAAATGTCATAGATGTTTCTAGAAAGGAGACAGAAGCCTTCCTTGGCAGTGGATTTCAAGGGTCCTTGCTGTTGGCTATCAGCATCTGTGACCACCTTTGTCAGTACCTGGGAGGAGTGTTCTCAGCTCTCTATCAACTGTATGTCACACCTTTGGGTGACACGTTCTTGCTGTTTATGATCATGGTAAGCTTGCCTTCAAAGCTTTTGTTCCATAGCACAAGGAAAACCTGTTCATGTTGACTGGGGAGCATTGGAAATACTGGGAAAATTAATGACAGGGACTAACATTCTCTGGCTAACACTCAGGAAAAGCTCAAGTCCTCAAGGTTACCTGCAAGTTCAGGTAACTTTTGAGACTGGTGGGAGTCACAGATACAACTGAGAGAAACTGGAAAGCAGGAATTTTGATGTCTTTGGGATATGCTGGTAGCTGATAGGACCTTCCAGTATGAAAAATGAAGAATGCTTCAGAAATCAGGGAGATATGTTTGGGGGGTTTATGGTTTATTATTATTATTATTATTTATTATTATTTCAGTTTCCAAACAAATAAACAGAATAACTGTCTCAGAGATGAGCCACGTCATTTCATCCGTGCTTTTTATGCATGGTGGATATATATATTTCTGGTAGTACTTCCAGTGTGTTCATTATAATGTATTCCCTCTGAAGCTGTAGTTCAGAATGACTTTTGATCAATAGCTGGTTATGCTTCATTACATTCACGTGTTTAGACTGTGAGGTTTTATGGACAAGGGCCATGTGAGGTTTTTCTCTTTGCATGGTGTACTATAATTAGTTTTTTAATTCAGGCCAGTGTTAAAAAAAATTCATGATGGCGCTGAGACGTAATATTGATGTTTATGTTGAATGCAAATAGAAGAATAACAATGTCTTTTTTTATTTCCTGATCATGAATAACACATATTGCTACCACAGACTCGAGGTATACTCCTTAGGAAGTCAGTCAGGAAGAAAATAAGATGCATAAAAATGTTGTGTGGATGTATTACGGTTACTTACTGTATTTTGAGACATTGGAGTGGGTAGTTGAAAAAGATTATAGACTGGAAGTCACTGGGTTTTTTCAGGCTTGTGCTTTGGGATGTGCCTGTGGATGTGGTTTGCCCAATGTAAGCTGCTTGTGCAGACTGGGTAATAAATGACCACGATGGAAGCTCCTCAGTGTTCTCTCTTGATTTCATCTGCTGTTATAAAAATACTTGTGACTGAGATTGCAGAGAGCAGAGAGAAGTGAAACAATTACAAATATGCTAAAACCGTGCATTGGAAAATTATATGTCCCTTTGAAATTACAGGATTAGGTTCTGAAAAGACTGAAATCAATAAACACAAATGAAAACTGGCTCAGCATTTTGCCTGGTGTTCTCAGTTTCAAAGGCTGTCACTCAAATGTCACTTCATTGTCAGTTCTAATTCCTGTGGAACGAGGAGCTCTTGTGCAATAAAGCTGTACTTGCTAAATATTTATGCATGCACCAACACATGTATAAACACAGATTTATTACTGCTTTCTGTGTCACCATGCATGGCCATAAGAAATTTGCATGGAAAGTTCATTCCTGATTTAATATTACAATCTTGTTCAAGGATCCACAATTATGATGTTACTGGACACTTAAGGAACTCCTGTCAAAGGAGGCATCAGAAAAGTAATCTAACCTCTGTTGTATATGGGCAAATATCCACATCTGATCATGTTGGTTGAATACCACTGATAACTTCCATGGATTTTGGATCAGAAATTCTGTCATGCAGCAGCACACAAGGTCTTATATTTAAAATCCTAAAATAATGATTGCTGAAGTAGTAAATACAGCTGAAGAGAACTAGTTTATTTACAAATGAGCTAGGTGATTTCTACAATCACAGCACTTTATATCTGAATTCGGGGATCAGTTCAATTTTCATTGAATTTAATGCTTGTAAAACATGTTAGATTCACAAGCCCCCAGACTGTAGCTTTTTGTCTGCCCACAGAAAAACTGCAGCACAAGTGAAAGAAATTCCCCCACAGTCACTGCCCATAAATTAACCTGGAGGATCAGCAATTAATGTCAAAGATTTTTTACAGCAGGATTGACCCATATCCACTGGGACCAAGACTGGAAAACTTAATTGTTGCTTAGAATAGGACAGTGCTTTCTACAATCAACTTTCAATATGCCAACAAACCATTAAGTTTAATAGTGGATCCTTGAATGTAATAAAAATTTTCGCACCAATGTCTAAGTATGCAAAATTTAAGGTAAGGGAGTCCTCTAAAATGATGCAAATATTGTCCATAAAAGATTCTGGGTCTTAGATTAGACATTTATACCAACTGTTAGTCCAAAGAGTCCATTCCATAATGGACATTTCTAGATAATCATAAAGCTTAGCTCCTGGATGCATTTCTTGGCAAGAGGGTCTGAGGGAATGTCTATGGCTTGGCGCTGCCTTTCTCTCATGCAGACTGCAGTTTTCACAACTGTTTCCTATTTATGCATTTTAGGATAAATGCCTCCATTCTCCTTTCTATTTTCCAGCTACTGAAATGCTCCAAAGCTTTGAATCAATTCAGAAATATCCCTGTACACAAGCAGAGATTTCTGTGGTGCCAGTGTGAGTTCTGCTTCACTTGGAGATAAAGGATTTAGACAGACATGGTAGGCTACTTCCATAAAATATTAAATTTTCTCTTTCAAGTCTCATACCATACTAGGCTGAAATCTACTTGTTTTATGCTGTTAAACAACCCATCTTTTGTCATACAGGGAAACAATACCTCATTTAAGATAATACATTTTGTTTCCTAGGTCTGCTTATGCTTAGAAAGTATCTTGCAGTATTCTGTGTATTGAAAATTTATGAGAAGTACTAAGATATTTCTTGATATATGGTTTTTTCTCAGTACATTTTTGTAACTTTAGCATGGTTTCAAAACTATCTCTTGCCCACAGATAGCAAGAAACAATGATTTCATATTTCCCAAAGTGGAAGCCAGTCAACAGCATTCCTCTTTATTGCAATGACGTGTTAGAATAATAAAAAAGACATTTGCTGTTGGAATACAATAAAGTATGATACTATATTAAAACAGATACTTAAAGCTGAAATTTATGAGTTTGTTTTTCTGTGCCAGTCAACGTATTTTCATATGTTAACATCAAAATGAGACTCTCAGCAAAACCTTTAATAATAAAACCAGAAGCCATCAAAAGCAAGTGCAGAATTTTAACTTCTTATACAGGGACTTTATCTTGTGATTTTCTCTTTCCCTTTCTCTTTCTTTTCCCTTTTTTTCTTTTTTGTTTTTTTTGTTTGTCCCAGATTCAATTTTATTTTCCCACACTTCTTTTTTCCTAATAAAATATTCTTCAGCTTGTTCCTTCATGTACCCTCTTTCAGACCAATAATGCCTCTGTTCTTTCCCTTCTCTTTTAGAAGATTAATTTGAGGAGTGTTTCGTTTAGAGAATAGCAAAACTAATCAAAGCTAGGCATAGAATTCTTTTCAATGGAGGTAAACAGCTTGTTATTTGGGGTGTATACAGTGCTAAGACCATCACTGTGCAGATTCTCTCAGTAAAATTGTACTGTATAAAAAAATCCCCTTTTGGGGGGATCTTTTGATATTTGATAAGCCACTCTTTCTACAGAATAATTCTAAGAAACAGTTACTAAGAGTAACCCCACACAGGCAGTGCAAGTTGTTCAATAGTTCCATGGAGTTACCTTTTAGCTTATTGTGTTGTTACTGAAACATGGATCTAGTTTGTCAGACTCTGCAGACAGAGGTGTGCATGTTCACAGACAGCACAGTGTATTCAGAAATGAACCATGCTGCTTCAGGACCTGAAAGTTAGGGTCAGGTTGTTGAAGAACTCTCCCTTTTACTCACTTAATGCAAACCAATCTGAATGTTCAGAGACACTGTATTTTCTCTGACATGCTTAGAAGAAGATAAGGTAAATTTATCTCTGTAAAATGTCATCTGGAGGCCTGTGAAAGGTATAATTAGAATCAGAGAATCATAGAACTGGCTGGGTTGGAAGGGACCTCAGAGATCATCAAGTCCAACCCTTGACCCACTCCCCCCGTGGTTCCCAGCCCATGGCACTGAGTGCCACATCCAGTCTCTTTTTAAATATCTCCAGGGATGGAGAATCCACCACTTCCCTGGGCAGCCCATTCCAATGTCTGATCACTCTCTCCATAAATAAATTCTTTCTAATATCCAACCTAAACCTCCCCTGGCACAACTTAAGACTGTGTCCTCTTGTCTTGTTGGTAGTTGCCTGGGAAAAGAGCCCAACCCCCCCCTGGCTCCAACCTCCTTTCAGGGAGTTGTAGAGAGTGATGAGGTCTCCCCTGAGCCTCCTCTTGTCCAGGCTGAACAGCCCCAGCTCCCTCAGCCTCTCCTCATAGGATCTGTGCTACAGTCCCTTCACCAGCCTGGTTGCCCTCCTTTGGACCTGCTCCAATTATGTTCCAGAAGAATTAATTTCCCGTATCAAACTGGAAGAGTCTCATGACCAGAAAGATAATGATTATTTTTCAACTTGCAGACTTCTGTTTATAGATGGCCATATAATGCCACTGATCTAAAACAGATCTCCTAGTGACTTCCATTTGGGCCCTGTGCAAGGACTGAAGACAGGAAGCAGCCTGAAGGCTGTCATGCAGAATAATAAGACAGGGAACTGCAATGTGTTCATATTGCCCCCATCCAACTGGTGCTGTCTGAAGAGGTGTGTGAAGGATAACTTGGCACTTAGGCTGTAATTTTACCTTCATATGAATTTCATCTGATGGGAAGACACAGGAGAATGTAATTCATTGAAAAATAAATGTGCTGTATTATTTTTATTTTTATTTTTTTTAATGTCAATACGGACCCAGGGCAGTACACAGTCCTGCATCCAGTCTTCTGGGAGTGTATCTGGTGGTCAGGTGAAGCAATATGACAACGTTCCAGGTGCTTGGATTGACATAAGTACATATGCTCATCAAAACTTAGTGGTCTATGCTATGTCTAAATAGGATCCAAGCCTTAGGTACTTGGAAATTTTGTTAATCTTTCAGAATTACATAACAGGTAAATTTGGTAAAAGGCTGTAGGTCCTTAGGAGTATTTTTGAGGAGCTGTGAAAACATTCAAGAGAGGAATTTTACTGGAGAGTCAGAGGAAGCAAAGGCAAAACATCTTTTGGTGGACTTCTGGATCATGTAAGGACCAGCTAGGAGAAGACATCGTGGGTTTTGCAACAATAACTGGCACCTCTGTTTATATAGAATTGGCAGTGTTCTTGGGCAGCAACTGATCCTGGATCTGGGTTGCTAGCTGGCTGGAGTATTCCATGAAGCAAGAGTCAAAGTTTTCAGCTTTATTGAGAGTCTTCTAAACTGAGTTTGGAATGTGTAGACTGAAATATATGTCTGTCACTGCAGTAGTTTTTGCAAGGGTTCTGTTAGTTTCAATTGCAGACTTAAGTGAGTCTGTCACAGATGCCATGTAGAACAGAGTTCCAATCCTTATCAGGTAACTTTCTTTTAAAAAAGAATTCAGCAAGGAAACAGAACTTCATTGTGCCTTCAGTCTGCTGGTGTTTTCCTTGTGCAAAGTTCTGAGTTACGGATATTTTTGAGACTCGGAGTTTCTAAATTTAGTATGTTTTTAACACTATAATACATAGTCCAGTTGGTGATGATGTTAATGATCAGAAATTATGGTAAAAAGGAATATAGTACCCTTATTTATTTTTTTTTTAAAGTAACTAGAAATTTTCTATACCCTAGTCTGGCTATGTTCCACATAGAACATATTTCTAAAACTATTTCATTACTTGCACATTTCTATTGGGTTTGATTTTGTTTGGGTTTTGGTTTTTATGTTGTTGTTGTTTTGTACTTTGAAGCTCTGAATAAACCCAGAATAGAAAAGAAAATTCTTAAATACCATAGAGTGAAGGAATCTAAAGAAGACATCATAATTTGCCTGGGGAACAGTTTCAAGCCAAGTTCAAGGTTATTTTTCACTAAATGGTTTAGAGTAGGAGGCAAATGAATTGCAGATGCTAGAGATAGTATCAGAATGTCATAAAGGACAGAAGGGGATGCACCTGGGTCACTAGCAAGCATGCCTCTTCTTTCAGTCACATTGCTACTACTTGATTTTTAAGCTGCTATTTTGTGTTTCTCCCCACTGAGTTAGATAGTACTTGCACATAAATAAGGTGCACTGAGGCACCCTGGCATCCCAAGGGAAGCATCAGCATTATTTGATACCTGGTGATAGTATATGTATGTAGGTCTTATAAGACTGTAAGGTCTTATAGTGCCATCAGGAGATTTCATATTTGCCTTCCTCTCTGCACCTCAGAGTAGAACAAGCCCAGGCACTGGTACAGGCTGCTTGATCAGCTGAGAACAGCCCTGCTCAAACAGAGCTGAGGTTTCTAGCAAGTCAAACGGTGTGCTCTCATCACAAATATCACAAACCACCTACTTGTGAAGCTGGAGTGTGGCCAAACAGGTTCAGGATAGTGGTTACAACCTCTTCTGGGCTCTTGCTACCCACAGCATGAGTCTTGTTTTGAGACCCACAGTTCTGCACACCAAAGCATGTATCTACCAATAATATTGAGCAGTATTTATTAAATTAATGAATTTATCTGTGTGTACAAATCACCACCAAGCAATATATTGCTGGCTATGGCATAATGACCAATATGAGATTTGGACCACTGGGAACCGGACACCTGAACCCTATTTTGAACACATCATATTTCATGCCCTTCTTGAAGCTGAGTTCCTTTTTGAAATGCATTTCACAGGAGGCTTGCTGTGCATCACAGAATTGTGCTAGAGTAAATACAGATGGAATATCGAGCTGCTTCATTAAAATCCCTGTGATTTGTGTAAGGAGCTCCCATTTATTCAAACCAGACTTGCTAGTTTAGATTCCCTTACTGAAATATAGGTCAGATTTAAGTTAATAAGTGGTGGCTGCAAAATCTTAATTAAAATGATACAGTTGTGTGAGTAGACCAGCTCTCTTTAATTCCTGTTAGAGTGGGAATATCTTCTTACTCTTGACAAAAACTTGCTTGTTAAGGTATCAGACCAAATTAATTCCTATGGTTAACATATAGCAAATGAATTAAATTACCAAAAATTATAAATCTAACCATTTATTCACAGCTACCTTCAGTTGTTTAGGGAAAAATTACTTTTTTTGGGGGGTGTGTGTTTTGTTTTCTCTTTTCCCATTCAATCAAAGTTTAATAATAATGGAATATAATTCCACATGTTGTTCAATTATTTCCTTTACATGGGGCTTGATTCTACACTGCCTTGTGGTTTTCATGGTACACTGGCAGAGGCAACTGTAAAATGTCTCTGAACTACATTTTTAAGGATGCAATGCCTTTTCCTACTCATTTGCCTTTTGCACAGCACTGGCATAAAGTCTGAAATAGTGAGATGAGAGTGTGGGATGAAATCCTCAAGCAACTTGGTCTTTTCACACTGGAGACCTGAGCAGTCACACTGCAGATGCCAACTCCACGCCGCTGCCACCGAGGGTGCATTTTGGCCTGCTCTGCATGGGTGTGCTGGCCTGGTTATGCAGCATGCTGAGGGCAAGACAGAAACAGGACCCCAGGTTTGGGGCTTTGCTTATAGTCTACTCAAATTCTAGTTCACACAAGTTCTGGAGTCACCTTCAGAAGTACTGTACTGCATATAAAAATTATTGCTAATCTCCATACAGCTCTCCAGCAGGCAGAGGCAATAAAAAGCAGGTTGTTATTCCTCCCCTCACCATCTTTTTTTTTTTTTCTTTTTCTCCTTTGTCCTCTGCCGAGCTGCTTACAAGTACAGCTGGGAAATAATGTAATGTCAAGGCTAAGAATATATTGTAGAATCCACTTTTTATCCCAAGAAGACTTTTTTTATTTCTTTGTAATAACTTCCACAGTAGGCACAGCCTAGATTCATTGCGGCCATGCGGAGGAAGGGGATTGTGTGAGCCTCTGCATTGACTCTTCCTATTCCTTTGTCTCTTCCTCTCACCCCAAATAAGTATAAACAACATGTAGACAAGACAAAACCTCGGCGGTGAACAAAAGCTGCCTGCATGTTATCCATCAGTATTATTTAAGTAGGACATGCTGGGCTGTTCATGATACACTCATACTGTAAGTGATAAGCTATAATGTATGGTATTCATTTACTTCTCCATTCCAACAGCAATATAGCCAAGACAATAAATTTTCCTGTTTGTTCTCTGACCCACTGTTCTTGGGTTAAGCAGCATGTTTTGTCTACATTTGTCAGTTGTTACAAGCTTCTAGCTGCTGTGGACTAGGGTATTGATGAACCCTGGAAAATGGAGCCTTGAATAATGTATTAAGCATTAAACATGCAACCATTTCACTGGGAAAAAGGGGGGAAAAGTGTATTATATGTTTTCTCTGTTGTAGCTCCTTCATTTACAAAACATATTTGTCAAGCCTTTTGCTAAGAATAATGCTGGGATGCAGTTTCCCATCATTCTTGTTAATGGGACTGTCTTAGTGTTACAGTAAACAACCATAAGTCTTGTGTCTCAACCATTGTGCAACACACTTAGTTTTTTCAGCTTCTAATTAAGGGTATTTTAAATTTGCTGTCTTCAGTCATGGGAATGGTCCTGGAATTTCTGGTCTTGCATCAGGAAAGGGGCACTGAGAAAAAAGGTATATTAAAAGGCAATGGTATACTTGCAGGATTATTGTGTGACTGGAGTACACACACTATTGGGTTCTTTAAAAGCTCAAAACTTATTCCTACCTGTTACAGCGATTTATTACTAAAAAAGCAGTACTGAATCATGCATTTTGCTGAATGAATTTATGTGATAAACCATCAATATGTATTTGCATTAGCAAATGGAACTTTCTATCGTATTTGTGAGACCAGAGTCCAAGCTTCAGTGGCTGTGAATCAATGCAGCTGCATTAGCTTCAGTGGAATGCTGCTGATTTATATCAGCTGAAGCTCTGGTTTGTTAAATTCTTCCTGTTTTGAAAGCATGTATCAGAGCAGTGGAAAATTGCTGGATTGGATTTAGCTTCTATTTGACATGCCACAGAATTCACCATTGCACTGAGAAACTTCAGTAACCACGTGAAGGTTTTATTGACATGAAGGTTGAATTACCCTCTTATCCTGGCCAAGGTTGAAAGATTTTGGTGAACTCTGTGGAGCACATTCACGGTGCTTCCATTTGTCCCGAATCAGTTCTGGAGATAAATGAGAAACATGATGTTTAGAGCTGGCTGTCTGCTGCCACAAGGACTAAATTCATATGCAGATCCAAAGATCTCATTTAAAGGGGAAAATTATTTCCTGCATATAGGTGTCAGTTTTCCAATGTTGAATATTTTATGATTTAATAGGAGGTTACCTTTACAAAACTAAGAACACACTCTAATCTTGCCACATGTAGGTTTCTGCTGATAAATCCCATATAGAGAAATCTGCATGTACTGAGAAGAGAATGTAGCCCTGGAATCTGGCACCCTGGGGAGCCTAAAGCACTGTAGAGGCATGAAGAGCCCCCTCATTCACAGAGATGTAGCTGCAAGGCTCCCATTGCATTTAACATAATCACACAGCTCCATTCCTGCATGTTGTACTAAATATTTACCCCTGCGTGTGTTTCTCCTCAGCAAATTATTTGTCAACAGAGAAGCAATTAAAAATGTTTGATACAAGGAGAGGAACGTGCGTGTAATCGAAGGCAGAAATATAAAACTTATAGAATATGAATCTTCTTTTCGACCTTTCTTGGAGGTCCTCACTACCTTGCAGATGTGGCAAGAAACAGCCACTGTAGCAGAATATCTGCTTCACATAGACAGCTGGTGAGACTGGCACACAAGTTACCCTTGCAGGATTATCCATCAGGAAAACAGAAGGCATTAGTTAAATGTTTATACAATAAACTGATATATGTACCATGTATTACTAGCAAATTATTGCAGTTAAACAGAACCAATATTGCTCCTAAAAGCAAATGTGATGGTTTTGGAATACGAGTTTTTACACATTTCTTTTTTAAGAAAAAATATTTCCTAAAGTTAATCAGTTTTCTCTCCTTTGTTGGTGAGCACAGCTTTCTGATTGTCATGCTGGGTAATATCACCAGTGGCAACTTCACAAAGATGGTTGTGGATATTGGTGTTGGTTTTTATCATTGGGAGACTGCGCTGGTTTTTGATTTATACAGGCTCCTTTTTAGAACTGGTTGTCTCAGGCTACCTTCTGTTCCACATGTGCATTAATGATGGTTTCATTGTTCCTAGCAGGAATGCAGGTTTATAGTACCTTAGCATGTGGGTGTCTGTGACAGGATGATGTTTAACCTCATGACTTTATTACTAGACTCCGTCATACCTAGTATCTCAGGACATTGTCAGTCTATGATTTTGAATCTCTGGCATTCCTTTCAGTTTTTTGATTTACTGACTATGTTCTTAACATGAACCTTGCTAGTTTAATTCTCATCAGTGCTGCTGCCTGCAATTCATCTTCTGAAGAAAATTATGGATCCACTGAAACGCAGGAGGGGATATATAATTCAAGAAGTTTTCAAGATTCATTTTCAGGAAGATGAAGTGCTGCCCGCATTATGTGCTGAGTTGGGTTCTTTGAACAGTAAGAATGCCACCTGCAGCACTGAACAGGCACTATGAATAAATGTTTTATTGCAAGCAAGCTGGGAAAAGGAATGGTCAGCCACTATTGCCATGGTTTTCCCAGCAGAATAAAGATTTTTCTTTTGCAGTTGTAATGACTTTTGCAAAACGGTACACACTAAGGTAGGATTGGGTTCCATTTCTGTGACTCTCACACATTGGCAATAGGTAGCACAGTCCCCACGTCTCCAGAAGAGATAAACTGAAAATACCTAAATGCAATGTTGTAAAAGAATAGAAAGCACATTTACACTGCTGCAATATGCATGTTTAAAGTGGCACAATCTCCAGAGGGAATATGAGAGTACCAGTAGGTGCTGCTACTGACTATCAAGAACACTGGAATAACATGTTCTGTTCTCCATCCTACCATGTAATTAAATTAACAGCAGCCCAACTTTACATCATAGATGTTGTGCAGTAAAAAAGATTATGAAAGAATAAATACTGAGCATTTAATTTCAAGAAAGCAGAGACAGTTGTGTGACAATGCTGGATGGAGAAGCAAGACCAGGCTGAATTTTGGGGTAGTTTTTATATCTCAGTTTACTGAAACTATTCCCAGTGGAATCTGAAGAGGACTTTGGACTAGGGTAAAATACTTTGAAAACCTAACATTTAGGCAAAAAGTGGGAGGAAAGCAGTATATGTTACTCACCCAGTTTCAAGACACCATGTTGTTATAAACTGGGAGTGGAAAAATAACTGGTTCCTGAAGAATAAGGGTCCTGCTCCTGTTTTTCTGAAGTCACAGAGACATCACCAGTTTAGTCCCAGTAGAATCAAGCAGAAAAAAAATCTGAGATTACTATATAGTGCAGCTTGGGTAAAAGGTTACCTGAAAACATTTTTTGATACTGAGATAAAATGAAAAGCTAAGAATTTTGTATTAAAGCATCAAAAATTCTGTTCAACACCTGCTTTCTAAAACCAATTGGCTTTCCAGATTTTTTGAGCTGCTGAATAATTTGTAACAGATAAGATGATTAATAATCTTTTTCTTCCCCTACACAAATTGTCTGGGAATGTTTTTGGCTTTCAGATGATCTCCTGGATAACAATTATTTCGCTGCTCTCTTTTTTCTGACCTGTGGCTTGCCTGAAGATTGTGCGTGAATACTCTGAGTAAATACTGAGTTGAGCTGGAAGGGCTTTGAGAACTGGAACAAAATGTCTTCTGTAGATGAGAGGCTTGGCAAAAGAGCTCCTCTTCTGAATTTCAAAAGTTCAAGCTAGTGGTGCTAACTATTAAATTAATTTAAAAAAATGTAAATTGCTAAACCCTTTGAGGTGGGTTTCTTGCAGAGACTTACCTGAGTTTTATTAATTTGAGCATTCTTTATTAATTTTAGAGTTCTTAAATGAAATACAGAATCTAAGTCAGTCCAGCTTTTATTTATTTATTTATTTTTCCATTTCTATTTTGATAAATCTTACTTTTACATACATTCTCCCTGGGAATGTGTTTTTGAGGTTACCATAAGGGTACGTCCTCCACCAAAAATTACCATTAAGTCCTTTGTGAGATTTCTTTAGGGGCTGGTATTTCTTTCATTTTGTAATTTTGTTTCAGATAGGATTTTTTCTCTTAAAACTTTTTATTGAATATTAAGGATTTCAGGCTTTAATATTTTATGTTGTTGTGGCCAAGTGGATTGAGAAAAGTGGTGTGTGATTTGGATTGATTCTACTGATTGGGAAACATGTTCCATTGATTGGAATACGTATTCCCATGGTAGCTATATGTAGGTTTTTGCTTTTACAGATGAATTTTTGTACTGCTTTTAAAAAAAAATCGCTAAGTGTTTTCAAAATCTGATGGAGTTATCATCTACCTATAAAAATTGTTTGAAAGATAAATGAAAAGTGACTGAACCAGACAATAAGTATAAATTTACAACAATTTGTGTATTAATGTAGATGAAAACATTTCTTTTCATCAAGCTTCCAAAGTTTCTCTTGGGTGCTTTTCCTTTCTTCTTGTATTTGTAAACTTAACAACCCAGAACAGAAATGATGACTTTTGGAAAAGCTAACACTTGATTTGTATATTACCATAAATTGAAAAAAACCTTTAGAGTCCCCTCTCCTCTAAAGGAAGACGATTTTTAATACAGTCATGATTGGTTTACGTCATTCACTTGGGATCAGATAAAAATATACCCATCCCCGAGTAATTCTGCCTTAATTGGGAAGCTCCAACAAAAGTTCACATTACTTCTTCGAAAACAAAATGTGATTCTTGGTACTTTCAAAGCTGCTAGATGAAAATGAACTTTTAGAAACAATCCAGAATCCATTTGTCAGGATAATAACAATTCTCCGTAACAAATCTTTCTGCCTCTTCTCGCTCCCCCTACCCACATTAATTATAATGCTTCAACAGAACAGAGCTTGATTCTCTTTTTTATTAAGGTTGTTTCACTCTAGTATTGATTAAGCTTATTTCCCATGATAAATAACCTTCCTGTCAAAAAATGATTTATGAAAGCCAGTGGTTTTTCTTTTTCCAGTTTGCTTTTCCTGTGCTTACATATTACATATTATCTCCTGCTGACTGGTTTGGGCAGTCTTTGAATCTACAATTACTGGTCCTCATTAAGAGAACTGAATTTCAATGTGTAAAAGGCTTGGAGAGTTACCAGGTGAATCATTCAATTTTAAATTGGAAAAAGAAGTATCTTTCTAATGTGACTCTTGTGATCTGCTTTTAAATTTTCAAAATGTTAATACAGTAAGGTAGCCCTGCATTGCACTGGTGGACACCTGCTCCCTGGATACTTCCTTAACCTTTTTTCCTGTGTCTTCTGAAATACTGACCACAAAGACAATTAAAAAAAAATAAAATCCAAAACCCTAAATAAATCATACACTTCTGGAACGCTAGTAGTGCCATTTCTGTGGCAGCCTTTGTTGTTCCACCAGGTGCATTTCTATGAGTATATAGAAAATGAAATATCACTTTTTAGAAGACAGCAGTTCTGGTTGAGAAGGAGTGAGTTTCACTTGTTTCCATTATGTCAATAAACCTTTTGTCCTTGGATTTCAGAGGAGAGGTGTGGTCTTGAGCATTCTGTAATGAGGTGGAAAAGATGAGCACCTTTCCAGGTAGGTTCTAGGATTTGGTTACTCCAAAAATGCTGGCTTGTGCCTTTCCTTCATATTCTCAAAGCAAAGTCTTCACCTATGTCTGGGCTTCCTCTGCTGCTTTTTTTGTAATCATGTGTTCATTTGTTTATTTGTTTTGGGTTTGGTTTTATGATTTTCTGTTACTGCAGTTCAAAATATTCAGTTCTCAACTTTTACTACGTGACTCAGGCCCAATAGCTCAAGTCCACAGGGAATGTAACTTGTGTTTTTGGTTGTGAGGTGGTGACTGCCTTTTGTTCTGTGCCTGGCACTGCAGAGTTCTGATCTGCAATCAAGTTTCCTTTGCAACAGAATAATAAAAATGAATAGTCTTAAAAAGCATTCCATAAAGGAATGTCACTGCTTTTCAAAAATCCTGAAGAAGGCTGACTGTACAACCCTGGCTTTAGTAACAGTTTCACATAAATCGCATTACAATTCTGCATAGATAAATACTGCACTAGACAGACAAAAAAAAAAAAATTGCTCTTACATACCCTTGAACAGCCTCATGGAAATCCTAGTGCTTATAAGTGAAAAAACATAAAGCAAACCCTAATATTGTCATTGCTTTAATTCTCAGTCTTTGTTCCTTCCAGTCAGGTCTCTTAACAGAAATTAATGGTAACTACACAATCAGGATATTTTCTTTTTTGAGTCAGCAGCAGAATAAGAGTCCTGAAAAGATAGCAGGCTGACATTTGGATTTTTAATACCTAAAGCCAGCTTCAAAGGGAATGAGTCAATGTCACAAACCTAACATATCAGCAGAGACAAATACTTTTTACCTGTAGTAGCTTTGTCCTCAGAATTAATTTTGAAAAGAAACATTTTACAAATGTGGTATTTTTTATTCCTTGTAACCTGCTTACCTTAGGGGGGGGGGAAGGGGAAATTAGGGTTCTTTTTCTCATCTGGTGTTGCAGGGCCATATCTCACCTGTCACAAATTTTGAAAGGACCACTTGATCCTGTGACAGGTGATAAAATCAAAGGGGCCAGTAAAGGACAATCCTTTCTCTTTTTCCTTCAGAGAGTGGTTTCTCTTTATGCAATATCCATTGCTTGTGGACAGCAGGTCCCTGGATTTCTGAGATCAGAGGTTGTCCTTGGTGTCAAAGATGTTTCTATTCTCACATTTTCCACAGTAACTGAACTCTCCAGACCTCGTCGCTCGTATTATCCCTGTTTGAGAGGTGGGGAACAGAAGAACAGAGAGCCCAACATTACAGGCAGCCTTTAGAAAAGAGTGAGTAGCAGATGAGTCTCAGGCTCTGATCCTGCTCTCTGACACAGCCTGGTTAGTGGGGTCTTAGCTGACTGCACTGAAACAACTCAGCAATGGATGCTGAGGTTAAGAGCTGGGCACCAGCCACCTCAGTAATAATTTTCTGGGTAATGGACTTAAATTGATTGGTGAACCAGCTACTCAGAATTTTTCAGAATGTTATCTGCAATAATAATAATAAAAAATTTTCAAACATTGAGCTTTGACTCTGAAAAGAAAATAAAGGGTCCTATTGTGCCCCAAGCTGCTGTGTGGCAGTTCATTATACTAAATGTTCTGCAGAAAGGGCCTGGATTATAAAGATTCACTTATATTTGATTTAGGTAATGGTAGAATGATTATAAAGTACTCAAATCAAACAAGTTATATTTCAATACAATAGACCAATGACATTTTGAAAAGAAGTAGGTGGAACACATTTATTTTTGTCTCCTTGTTCAGGACTAACTCCTAAAAAAGTTATTTTGTCTGAACTAATTTATTTTAAACCTTCCTGGTCTAGGTTCCTTTAAATCTATTTAGAAAGTTGCAAAAATGACTTGCTGAAGTCACTATGGGTCTGAAGGGAGAAATAAATTAAACACTGAACTGTGAGATTAAAAGGACTGACTCTAATGTTCTTTAAGGACTTAAAGCCCAGTGGAAGACTATGTGTCTTTAAACTATCTTGTCCCCCTCCTGCTTGCAAAGTGCTCTGGGGACTGGGAAGGCCTCAAGCACTGTCTTGGATGTTCATGATGCCCTGTTAGAGACACATTAACTTTCCCTGGTGAACACATGCATCACGTAGTATCTCTGGAGCTGCTGTCAGCATCCTGCCTAACTTGAGCATTGGTTGTTCTGACTGTGCCTCTTTATGAAATCTACATGGAATGGATCTGGAAAAAATTAAGCTTTGCACTTTTGGCAGAGTTTGGAATATTGCATACTTAGTAATGTGAGTTTCCAAAGTAAAAAGCTAAGGCTTCACAGGGACAAAGCCATGCATGTGACTTTGGACTTGTGACTGCTGACACAGTTCTCTCACTTTCAGAATCATTATTGATCTCTGAGAAACGTTGTCATTGTTTCACAACTTCAGTGAACGTGTGTCCTTATCTTGTAAGTAGGTCTGTTCTTGCTCAGTCCAGTTCTTCCCTGGGTTTATTCATTGTCCATCACTTGACAGAAAAATCTTTGGTACCTCTGAGCACGAAGAATTCACCTTGAAAGTGGGTCTTGGAAACATCCCTGAATTCACAGGGGCTGGTAGCTTTTGTGTGTTTCTTGGAAGTGTAGCTAGAGTGAACAGAGAACTGAAAGGGAAACTTAGAATTTGAGGTAAAATCTCAAATAATTACATGTTTAGTCTCATTCTTTCTCTCCCATGCTAAGTTGGTCTATCTAGAGGCTTTCCTAGGATTTTGAATCTCGAGTTTTTTAGGATTTGTGTTTTCTGCTGAGTGATTTTTGTCTTTCCAGAATTGATTTTATTTTTAAATCGTGTTTAGATCTTTTTTTTCAGTTGTCCTGTACTTCAGTGATGTCTGTCATATTTTTATTCTTTTAGTAGAAGGCATGACATCTGAGAGAGGAACTTGATACTTCAGAAGCAGTGAATTATTCTGCTGTCTAGAAATGACTGTGCTAGGAAGTAATGCTCTGATTAGTTGAAGTGTCTCACACGAGGGATTCAACCATAAAAAATATCCAAGAAGGATTCAAGAGCCTCTGCAGGGACCTTGGGGATGCAGGATGTGTAATGCTCCACAAATTTTTGCCTAGGGTATCAAGTGTTCTGGCCCATCACCATGAAATATTCCGTGACTATTACTGTTGTTGTGATTAATCAACTTAATCAATCAGATTTGCTTTGTGTTTGGGGTTGGGTTTTGGTTTTTTTTTTGTTTGTTTGTTTCATTTTGCAGTTTGGTGTTGGGTTTGTTTAGTTTTGGTTGGGTTTGTTTTATTTTAATCTGAGATTATTTTCATACTCTTGGTATATTCTCCAGAAGCTGTCATTGAGTGGTCAGTTGAACATTATTACTGTGTCCATGAAAAGGCTTCAGCCTTTTGAAACCTGTAATTTTAGAACCTACAGAAAATTCTCCCTTCCCTCCTGCAGCTCTGAGACCAATCCAGCAGTCAGTCCAGACTGTAGGAGAGGAAGAGGTAGAGTGCAACAGGACTTATTTTGGGCAAACTCTAGAGAATTACATGGTTATGCTTTAAAGGGTGAAGTTGCTTTGAGTTTGAAAAGCAATCAAAGACCTGCCTTCTGTGTGGCAGATTATCATCATTCTGTATTTATATGCTCATGCTGGTTTTCCTTTATAAAACTTGGGCTTAATAATACTTTACAAAATAATGTTCAGAAGAAAATTCTGTAAGAGGAAATAGATGAGGCACTTCCCTACCAGGAATATTTTTAGATAAGGCAATTTCACCACATTGAACCTTCAGTTATCAGGTATTTAAATGGCAAATATATGGAATGTATATGGAGAATTTACCAGAAGAGTTGACTAGCCACTTCAGCTGCACTTGGCAGTTTTATTATGCAGGTGTTTCTTTGTTGCTATGCTCAGTTTTACATGGCACAGTTTGCAGATACTATGCTCAAAGTTTGAGCATGAATTTTTTCTCCTTGACTGTACATAATATGGGGCCTAACTCTATAAAGAGATCAGTGAGCCTTCTCCAGCATCCCTGTTCTCTCTCTGGGATGCGTGTGGTGCCATATTTTGTGATATGTTTCAGGGCAGTGCAGTACTACGTTCCCATCCAGTTCAGCTTCTGAAAAGCAGAACCCATCAGGAGCTGGAAGATCAGTGAAACAAGTGAAGGAGTGTCTGTAAAGAGAGGAAGTCACCCTCTTTGGAGTGGAGCAAAATGAGTTCCAGACAAGCTCTGTTCTTGTAAAGAACTGCTTGAACTCTGCTAAGCACACGGCTCTTGAAGGCTCTTTTCCTCTTCTTTGCTACTCATATGTAAGGAAAAGTTGGATCATGACATTCCTGACCTATCCTGCTCTGCTAGAATAGGCACCTGATGTCTTATGCTACAAGAGATCAAAAAAGAATTTGGCTTGCATACATGGCACACTGTGCATTGTATGGGAAAATGTTTTATTTTTCTTGTCAAAACTTACAAAGACAAGTGAGTGGAGGAGTGAAATAAATATAGTGTGTGCATCACCACAAGTGTGTGAATGCAGAGACAGCAGTTCAAAGGACACAAGCTAATGATTTGTGACCTTGGTCAGACCTTTTGACTGCTACTGAATTGAAAAGTCCATTACCATCTTGGCTTTTTATCCTTAACCACAGAAACCGTGTTTGCCAACTAGTCTGGGAGAGAACAAGTAGAGAAAGGGGTGTTATTTCCAAACTTTTGTGAGGTTATTATACAATCAATGGAGAGAGCAGTGTCTACATTAGAAACTGTATAAAAGCATTCACTTGACAATGTCCTTTTAGTGTTTCAGTAAAGTGGTTTAATTTGATTATTACACTACTTGCATTCTAAACCTCGATGCTGTTATTTAATCTGTAAGAGCAAAGTGTTACTTAAAAATACTGTCAAAAAAGCTTTCACCCCTCTTCTCTGTTGACAGTTTCTGCCATCCAGTTTTCATCTCTGTCCCCCCTGCAACCAGGGGACCCATCCACCACAGCTGGCTGTCACATCTATCTGGATCCTGCCTTTACAGGCATGGAGCAGAACGAGTGGGAGACATTAAGCAACCACCTGCTTTGCCTATTAATGTCTAATTATTTTCAACAATGCATGTTTTTGCATAATCAAAAAGATAATATTGTCATGAGGTTGAATTAATGTAGATTCATAGCACAAAGACCACTCTATCTAATCCCACCACAGAATACTTCTTCACCAGGGGGACTTCACATTTCTAAGCAGCCTCATAATTAAGGTTCAAATTTTCAGCTATTTTGATTCAGTTTTAGGCAACGTAACCTGAGTTGTATGTCAAGTCGGATGCAATTTACTAGGGAGATGCATCTGTAACTGTTCATTTAACAAGCATACTTTTAGCTTTTTTTAACAAATACTTAAACATTTTACATTTTATGATGTTATTATAATTTATTCCTGCTGGTATTTAAAAAAAAAAGAAAATTAAAATATCATTTTTAATATATTTTCAAAGCTTTTAAAGAGGTTTTGCTGACCTCCCTTTAAATTTCTATCAACGTTTCCTTGTACGTGAGTTATGTGTAAACAACCAGGATGAATGACAAATTATGCTTAATTCTGTAGCAAGAATTGCAATTTTTATTGTGTAATTTGGTCTAGACTGAGGTGAAACTCATTTTTTTGTTTGCATCAAGGCTATATTGCTATTTTAAGTAAAGCAAATTTCTAGGTGGTTCCGTCCTGGAAGGTAACAGCTCCTTTCCCTTCCTTTTCACTCCAAAGAGTAGAAACAAACTAACATCAACAGTCTGGCTATGGTTGAATTGTTTCCTTCAAGAAAATTTTTAGGAAGTGCTCTAAAATTATCAAAAACGGAGGTCAAGCAACGGCTTTATAACACTCCACTGAGCCTTTCTGTGTGCCAATATACATTTTTCATCCTTAACTTAAGGTTGTATTAATAAAGAAGAGGTCTGTTGCACATTATTCCTCTCCTGGTCTTGGCTATTTCACAGGAAGAGTTTCTATGAAACTTCAGAGTGATTGTTTTTCTGTAATAATCTGCTTCTGTTCCTCCTGATGAGGATCCAGTGCTCTTCTTTCTGACCTTCCATGTTTGCCAGCCAATCAAGCCTGAACAGTTTCAGCAGTGTTAAACTTCACAGCTATTTCTGTTACTCTGAGGTCTGTCCCCATCGATTTTTTAAAAAGTCAGTATGCCAGGAATTCATGTCAGATGTCAGCAAGCTTCAGAGTCCCCAACGATAACCTGCTGTCTCAGCACATTGTAGCAGAACAGAGCATTCACGTTGCTCTGTTCCTGATTGTCTAGTGAATTGGGAAAACACTGCAAAACACAGCAGCTTCACTGGGGGGAAAAATTGCTGAACAGCACCTGCATAGTAAAGCAAGACCATCAGCTTATTTTCCCTACCTCCTATTTCTATATCTTGGTATTCATCTCATTTTTGTCGGACAGGATCAGGCAGCTGCTTCGATGAGAATGTGTATGTATCTATGTAAGGAGGAGAGAAATAAGGAACTGGACTATGTTTTCATACAATATGGGTGTTTCCTGGAACTCACTGCTACAGAATAGCAGCAACGACAGGAATTCACCAGCTCTCATTAAGCTGACTGAATTTTTTTTCAAGAAAATGCACAGAACTATGATTTTGTATAGTTTTAAATCCATATACTTTAACCTAAAAGCATTCATGACATGCAAACTCTTCTTTCAGAGTGTATTTTTTTTTTTTCCTCTGGGAATTGGGAAGAGAGGCTTCCTGGTACACGTATTTATTCTTTTTCCAACCTGTGTGGCAGTTTTCATACCTTCTTGTATGGCATAGAGTAGTGATTGCTGTCACAGCCACTATATTAGATCAGAGGAGTTTATTCCACGTTGGTAATTTTCACACTTTAATAGAAGTACACTCATTGGATGACAAGAACATCATCTGCATTTTCTTTTTTGTTATATGACACCTAAGAAAGTAGCAGTACACTAAGATTTAGCAATTTCTGCTGTTGTGGGAGCAATTGTGCTCTCCCCTCCTGGAGGTTCCATAAACCTTGTCACTGTAACCTTCTGGTTGAACTGAAGACAGTTTGTATTGATTTTTTTTTTCTCCTCCTCCTCCTATTTTTTTTCTTTGTTTTTGTGGTTTGGTTTGGTTCATTTCTTGTGCTTATCTATGTGGAGGACAAAGAGAGTATCTAACTAAGTATTTTCCCTTTAATCGGGCTGAGAGAAAAGGAGGTTTTCAAGGTCAGTTGCAGTGCAAGATGCCTTTTATGACCTCCATCATCCTGTCTATTTCTTCTGCCTTAAGAAGAGAGGGTTTTTTCCATGACACCAATTACGATACACTCTCTCACACAAGATTTTTCCATTCGGGCTTGTATTTGCTCTCACAGTGAAGTCTCAGCTCTCCCTCAGTGTTGTTTTGGTGATGAGAGCTTCTGACCTTTGGGAAACTATCCTGAACTTCATGAATTCCTTCATCCCTCACTTCACTTATTACAGCTTGTGGTTACTATTTGTCTTACGCTGTGTTAGCAAAACACTGTGTAGATGGGGAATATAGATTTCTTCTCTGAGGCTAAATTGGCAAAATTTATAATGCAGTATCAATTGCCCTTGGTGCCCCAAATTCCTGCCTTTATTAACTAGGCTGCAGCAACTGTTGAAGTTAATCTGTCCAGTGGCTGGGAAAAGAATGTCAGGAAAAGTAAAGGTGCCTGTCTCAGGTTTTGTCCAATTTATCCTTTATTTATTTGGTGTAGTTCCTGACTGCGGTGTTATCTGAGGTGCTTGTGTGCTTTAAAGCAGTTATCCTCATAAATCCCTGAAGATGTAAAGCAACACTGTATTCATCATTTACACAGATACATTCAAGCACAGTGAAGTTGCATATTTTGCCAGATTTTCCATGACATATATGACAGAAATCTGGGAATCCAGACTTTTGGACTAAGAAGGTGCTCCAACCTCAGCTTTTCCTAAGTTAGGACACAACTATGAATTCACTTAATTAGCACCAGCTGAAACATTTCAGGCCATTCCTGGTTTGTGTGTGTGTGTGCTCAGCTGCAGTTAACTCAGAGCTTGTTGATTGGAGCTTCTTGATTTGCCCATCCACTGCAGGTGCTTGGTTTGATTGCCTCAGGCTGTGGGATTGCTCCCAGGTGAGGGTAGTGTGCAGAGGAGGTGGGAGGAGGGGCTTCTAAAAAAAAAAAAAAAAATCATCTTTTTTTTTTTTTTTTAACAAAACAGGAGAAGATGTTGAAACATTGAGAGTTTGTTTATGTGAATTCTGCTTTCGGGGAAAAAGAAGAATTGCACAAGTTCTGCCTGAATTTGTGATAAGCAAAACAGTTCCCACTGTTTCCCCCTGTTCCCAGGGGTGTTTTGGAGATAGAAATAGCTTTCTTGTACTTCATATTGTCATCTCCATCTATACCTTAACCAATGACTTCATCCAGTGGTTATCCTTTCCTTCCAAATTCATCTTTGAGCTGATGTCTTGTTTATCTTTGTGTGCTTTTATCAGAGGAGTCTCCTGACAGCATGGTTAGGACTGTTTCAAGGTTACTTCAGATGTTAAGTTTAACATTTTGGTACATTCAAAAATGGAAATATTGCATTCTACTATTTCTTGTCCAGTGAACGGACATTTCAGCTTACTTGTGACACTAAAAACCTCAGTGCAGTCTCCTCCTACCCTTTCTTTATGCATTTAAGAATTTTTACCTTTACAGGGTTTTACTTGCAGAGGGTTGTTTTATGAAGAGTTAGCACACACACAGCAACATAATATAGTTGTACCATACGCAGTGAAGGGTCAGATCAATACCTTAAACATTACTTTTCATGTATACATTTAAACTGAAGGTCTAACTGATGTGATCACAATACATGATGTGAGAAATTGAGATCAGTTACACACAGAGCTTGTGGCCCAGCGGTTGTACCTTGCTTGATTGCTTCTTTTTCACAAATGAGGTGATTGAGCAATAACTCATTCTGGTTCAGCTGTTAACATTGCATCCAAGAGGCTGTGCTCCCTCCCTTCTTTCCCAGAAGATTGGGATGCCTTTTTGAGGCCACCCTTTTCCTGCCTAAAAAATACCTCTTAAAAAGGGGTTCAGTCTCAATGTCCTCTTTGGCTCCATCCTGGGGAACCAGTCAATATTTATTTCCCAAGACCTCTCTAGTGAGGAGCAGTTACACTTTAGAAGTTACACTTTAGCTCTGGCTAAAAATCTGTTGTCTTTTGTGTCTCACTCGTTAGCTACTGCCCTTTCTTCCACTCCTACTCAACAGCTGAAAGTCTTGCACACCTGAAGCAGGTTATTCATTAACACAGCTGAGGAGAATGAGGCAGAAAGTCTCCACACCACCAGAGGAACTGGTAGATGCCAGCACTTGTGCTGAGCTTCTCACGTACGTGCTACGAACCCCCCGAAACTGACTCCAAGGTAAAATAATTCTGGTGATTTTTTGTGCTTTTTTTTAAATTTACGTAATAGCTGAGTCTTAAGACTATAGTGTGGTATGAGGAAAGGGCCTGTGTGGTAATGAAAATTATAAAAGGCCTTCCCTGCTGCAAGAGCAAGTGATCAAAATGTATGGTAAGAGATAGCAGGTGGATGCCAGTCAGTTCTAGCAGCAACAGGGAACAGAGAAACATTTCTGCTTAATGTGATAAACAACATCTTGCCTTTGCAGTGTTGTTAATCTAGTATATGCCAGAGATGTTTTGCTGTGTAACTTCTGGAGTTACAAGAGTCAAGGGCACTTAAATGTGAGTTAGGGTAGTTGTTAATGCTGCCTCAAGAGTGGCTTTGTGGAGCTGATAAGGAGCAGAGTGGCCTGAGCCCTCAGACACAGGTTGAAGTACAGATAGCATGTTGTCACTTTTGATGCTTTGTAAAACAACCTGTTTGTTGTCCAGCTCTCTTCTGGGATCAGAGGAGCTTTGTTGTGCCCTAGGACAGGTCCATGGGTCTATTGACTGAGGGTGGACCTGTGGGTTGTTTTTTCTTTCTGGTCTTGGTGATGGCTTTGTGTGATATCCTGGCTTTGAAATATTGCCAAAAGACTGAATTTACAGTGAGAGGGAGGAGAACAGGGGAAGATGTGGCAGAGCAGAGACAAAAAAAAAAAAAAAAAAAAGAGTACAAGGATAGAAGGAAGCTGTGGGATTTGTTGGAGTTTTTTGTTTGTTTTAAAGCTTTCCAAGGATGAATCAATAGATTTTTCTTAAGATGAAAGTGAATTTAGACTCATAATTTTTCATCATGTGCACCATTCTGCAACTCCAATTCAAGGCCTATTTATATTACTGCCATTAGGATCAGAGCAAGACAGCATTTAGCAGGATATAGCTCTGCTTCTCAGATCAGCTGGGGGGTTTCTATAATTACATTCTTTATATCACTCAGGTCTACATTGTGAAATTACTTTAAGAAATTATAGCTTTTTTTTTCTTGTTTACTGATTTCAGGAAAAATAATCTCTTTTTAAAACTACTGCATTGCAGCATTGATAACTATTCAGATAACAAAGAGTAGCATGTCCAGAATTAAGCATGAGATATTAAAATAAAATCTTAGGGCACATGCTGTTAATGGGGATTATGAACCATCACTGAAAAAGTAGTCTCCATTGTCTCCAAGTTCCACTATTAGCTCTGGTTACTCCAGTGTGCTTTTTGCAAAAAAATTGTGTCCTCTGGTGAGGTAAGAAGGGACGGTTGCATTATGTTGGTTATTAAGTATTTATTGTTTCTCTGTTCCCCATAGTTTGCAGCCAAGGCAATAGTTGAACATTAGTTTACCAAGAGGCTGACTGCCCCAAAGCTCTGGCTTACACAGCTGTGCAAAATTAGCAAGAATAAAGAAGTTTCTTTCAAAGGCACCCCAGCCCAGAGCACACCTCAAATCCCAAGCACAGCTGTGAAAAGCTCGGGGGGCTTGCCCAAGAGCTTGGGGCAGTCGAGACAGACACAGGGTCTCCCTGCTGCTTGGAATGTTTGGTTCCCTAAAAGGGGTGTTGCTTGTGCACAAACTCCAGGAGGGTGATGCTATGTGGAGTGCTTAAATACAGCAGCCTGGCTTTCAGAATTGTGCCAGCAGGCAGCTGCCATCAGAATTACAGAGCAGAAATACAGCTTGGAAGCCCTCATATTCAGCTTTGCCCTTTCCCATGTCTTCTGAAGGGATTCAGTAAAATTCCTTTGGTGAAAATTCCTGTGAGTGTGAGAGAGAGGCTCTGTATCTGTTTGTGGAGGGAGTTTCTTCTTCTGCAGCTTGAAAGCTTTAGAACTGGTGATCTTTGGGGGGGG